>QAOC01004245.1:0-93943 GCA_003255005.1 Begonia fuchsioides
AAACACGATCCTACACCCGAACCGGACCTTAAGGTTTGACCCGAAATCATAAGATCCGTGCCGGGTACGGGTAGGATAACTGATAAAAATATAGATTTCAGATTTAGATAAACGGGTAAAGAATTTGAGTACCGAGTATTATTAAAATACTTAATACCTGTGTTTAACAAATGTACTCCAGCCATACTTATATTTTCTTTTTAAGGTGGAACATTTGCTTCTCTCTCTCCTATGAACCGCGAAGCCTCGATAGCAGAGTCTCAAGGACTCAAAGCCTAGCCGATCACGCCTCGTCTCGATTTATGAGGTCGGAAATTTTGTCTTCTTTTAACTTTCTTTGATAATTTTACATAGAATCTAACCGACCCTTTGGGTTTCTTTTAAGCCTGAGAATAAAATGAGAAAAACGTCTATTTCTTGCATAATGTGTTTTTTTTTTTAATTTTGACATTATTATTTATCTTTGCGATTGTTTGTTAGGATTTAGAAGTACTTTTTCATTCTGAAAATTGTTTCTTTATGTTGAAATGTAGTGTCGTGAACGGGTTTTCTTTTAACTTTGTTTTTTCTAATCCATCAATTGGTTACCACACCATATTTTTGGAATCAGGTTTTTCAATTTCCTTTTCTGAACAAGCGACCCAACAATCGAGTCCTCAACCACCCACTGATCGTAAACGTAAGTATCGTTTCATTTAAGCAAGTTAAACATATAATCATTTTTTAGTTTGCTTTTATGCAAAAAGAAGTTAAATTACCAACTGATTGTTGTGTGTTTATATTCTTTTCTTTTTTTTTTCAGGATGGAGTTGCAATCAAGTGTAGGCCCTAATAGTACACTTCCAAAAAACGAACATTTAGATCCGCAATTTGGGAGCATTATACAATCATGGAAGAGAGTGATCCTACTTATCCGAAGGATAAGTGCAACTACTGTGAGCAGCTCTTTGTTTGCCACTCAATTAAGATTGACACGTTCAACTTGACTCGTCATTTGAAAACTTGCAAGAAATATTTGCATACAGTAGATGCAAAATAACGGATGTTGCCTTATGTTAAAAGTCAGGCAGTGGAAGCCACAACCAGCACGTTCACGCAGGAAATTTGACGTGATGCTTTAGCTAGAATGCTAATAACTGATGAATTGCCAATGAGGATGGTTGAGTGGGTTGGTTTCCACAAATATTCGAAGATTTTAAAACTCTCCTTCGTCATATCATTGCGTAAGACAATAACAAGAGACATAGAAAAGATTTACCAGCAAGAGAAGAGTCGATTGAGAGGTTACATAAAAAAAAAGTAGTCAAAGAGTCTGTTTGACAACAGACACGTGAACTTTTAACCAAAACATGAACTATATGGTAACGACTGACCATTTTATTGATGATAATTGGAAAGTACACAAAAAGATTTTGAACTTCTTCAAGATCGAAGATCACAAGGGAAAAACAATTTCAAACATGCTTCAAAAACAGATGCAAGATTAGTCGATTGAGAAAATGTGTACCATAACAGTTGATAACGTATCTTCAAACGACAATGTCATTGAACAGTTTGTGAGGATCATGCGGCACGGGAGTGCACTGTGATTAGATGGGGAACACGTTCATGTGCGTTGCTTCGCGCACGTTCTTAACCTAATTGTCGCTGAGGGCATTAAAGACCATCAAAGTGCAATTGATAAAGTGCGCAAAGCGGCGCTTTATGTCAAATCTTCACCACAAAGACTACGGGCTTTCAAGACTTGTATAGACAGCCTCAACATACAATTTAAGGGTAATGTTACACTTGACGTGATAACGAGATGAAATTCTATCACCAGCAGAAAAATACTCTAAAGCCTTTGAAAAATTGAAAGATTCTGATAAGAATTTCAAGTTGGCATTGGGAGCTGCTGGTCCTCCTACACCCGACATATTACAGCAGACAGATACATTTATAAAATTACAGCCATTAAGATAAATATTGACAAAGACATTCTCTCTGAGAACAAGATTTTGAGTGGGATGACTTCCGGAATGCTTAGAAAATTTGAGTATTTTTATTAAAACATCCGGCCCGCTAACCGTTTGCCCACCCCTAATTACAATCACGGCTAGGGTTGATCAAAACCAGCCCAAAACCAAGAACTGGACCAGAACCAATGCAGTTGATCCAGTTTTGGTCGGTTTGATCCCGCCAAATAATTGTTTTCAATCCTGCACATTAAAGTCCCATTCATTTAATATGAAAGCTATTAAAGTCCGGTTCTGGTTTAGTTGGTCCACTGGTGTTATAAACACGTGGGTTTTTAAATGAATTTTTTAGCCAATTCTTTTACTTTTGGGTACTGTAATAAATAATGGATTCTGTTGGGATATACTAGGTATTGTTTCTCTTTGGTCCGGTTTCGGTCCAATAAATTTATGACCAAATTATTTTAGTCCGGCCCTCAATTTACATAGCAAATCATATTTGCAATTTTGCTTAAGCAATAAAGATGAGATTGTTTTATGCTGAGATACATCTTTGTTCTTATTTACTTTACTATACCAATTAATATTAGTCACATAGATCTCTATTCATTGGTAGGGAAGAGATAAACCTGAGAATAGAAAATCAGAGAAATAACACTGCAGATGAAAAAACACGATATATCATATGATTCTCTATTTCAAGCTAGTCAAATTCATGCCCAGAATTTGGTAGCTGATCAGACGCATAACGAATCTACTCTGCGGAAAGATTGCATTATTATCAAAACAAAATTACCGTATTCGGATGAGTCTTGGGTTGCATCTCAGAAAGAGCAGTGTCACCACTGTCTTCTTTAGAAAAGGTTGATTTTGCATGAAGAATCCTGGAAAATCAAAAATGGATATATGAGCATTTGCAGACCGTTGTTAAATGCAAAAATAGGATGAAGATATGCCATTAACATGATAAGACTGCAGAGTATATGATATTATTACATTTGAGAACAGGAACTTTCTTCAGATGAAGCCTTTTCTAGCCTCTGCACAAATGGCGTTACTTCCCAACTTACTTTCTGATCCTGCAATGTACGACCATAAAATAGGTATATGTACAATGTAGAAAAAAACAGTAAGTACACTTGAAATATACCTCTTTGTACTTATTTGTTGAATTCGGGATTCCATTTTCATCCCAGAACTTGCTATCTCCTGGTGTTCTTTCACATGTACTTCTGTTAGAAAAGGTTTCGAAGTTTATTGAAGTGTCATTCAACCCTTCTGTATTGCCTTTCCCTAGAACTTCTGAGTTGAGGCTGGCCTTTTCTGACCCGATTAAAGATCCTTTCGATTCAGCTGTAAGACCATCGAAGTTACTGTCATACTCCACCATAGGCTGAGAGTTTCCTTCGAGTGGATCTATAACCGAATGTGTAAACTGAGACCTAATCTGAGTTTTCCCATTTATTATGTTTACAAAATTCGAAGGATAAACAGTTCCTGGTGTTTGCATTTCATCTGATAGCTTCAGTGGCGTTGGATATGGCGATTGATTTGATGCACTGGGATTATAATGTGACTTCATTCCATTTCTACTAACTTTATCGGGGAACAGGATTTCAGTTGAAGATTCGTTGACCAGACATTCAAATCGAACTGACTTGCTCCGGCAGTGAATATCTGTTTCTGTAGCATTACCACAAGGTGACTCATAGGCTTTCTTTGAGTAGGCGGACTGCCCTGGAGAACTCTGTTTGCTGATAAAAACAACCATAACCTCAGTGATTCGCAAGCTATGACCAAGGGCAATGCATTATTAAAGAATAAATTGTAGAAGTCATAACATAAACCATGCATGTTAAGCAGATATAGCAATCACACAATTGGAGTGGGTATACAACCTGCAATCTAATTGCAGTGTTTCATTAGAGAGTGGAAGCCATGAATGACACTTTAAATGCTCTGAATCTTCGTCAAACGAAGAGCAATGCAACTTCTGGCTGGCTTTTCTAATTTCTGCAGGTGTCTCCGTTATTGTACCACAAGCCTTGAGAAACCTTGCCTGCAATTTGATGCTTGAAAAATCAAATCATACCAGACGAATGTCGTCTCAATATCAATTTTGCTATGAAAAGCGTAGATACATTGTTTCAAATAAAGGTTATACATGGCAACTGCTGATTGCATAATGGCATCAAATGAAAGAACTTCTTTCAAATAAAAATTTGAACAAAGAAACTTCTTTCAAAAAGAAATTTGGACGAATAAAATTATTTCAGTATCCAAAAAGCACACCTCATTGTCAAGCTCATTCACTTCCGTAGGAGAGTGAAAGTACGTAGTATCGACATCATTGATTGAAGAATCTTGATTTTCTTTGAAACAACAGCGCAATGTCAAAAGAAATTCACAACTTTACCCAGAAAAAAAGAACGCAATACAAATTTATTACCTTCAGACAATAAAAGCGATTCCAATTGATTTTGAGAAACAGGAACCTGAAAAAAAATCATTCAATCGCTTTTCTTTAAAAAGAAAAACAAAAGGCAAACAAAAGCACAGTGCTAATTTCTGGCCAAGAAAACTGTTGCAGATAAAAAAAAAAAAACTCAGTAACTTCGAACACATCCAAAAATCAAGAACAACCTAATAGTAGCGTTCATAGAAGAAACTGGAAGAAATCTTCCCCAATATTCTCCAAAACATAAAGAAAACGCACCTTACGCTTAGAAATCGAAGATTCATAGAGATTATTGGATGGAGAAGAGCGATAGCGCTTTCTGATTCCCAAGCAACCGAAGAAGCAGTTCATGGCTCTAGAAAGGGAGCGGTAAAGAAAACTCATAGCAGGCCGAAATAGAAGCCCTAACAGTAAGAGGCGCTTCAGCAGCTTCCCTACCATGGATCGCCTGCAAATGCTGTTCAGAGTTCAGACTCCACGGAATATTTGAAACACAGAAGAGGCGGGAAAGGGCTACGCGCTAGTGGCTACCAATCAAATGACTGGTAACGTCTACTTTGATTTAATAATTTCTCATCAATTACAAATTAGACCCCGAACTCACGCTTTTTGATTTTTTTTAATCGGAACTAAAAGTTTCGGTTCAATTTTATTCTAATTTTATTTTATATTAAAATATATAATAAAATATTTTTTTATTATATTTCGATAGGATTTTAAGTAATTGACGAGTTTCTAACTAATTTTAAGATTTGTATACGATTTTATTAAGATTTGAGTCAGATTTTACTCAATTTTATAATTTTTTTGGCTCACGATCTCGATTTTAGTTTCACAGTTTTTATTTCTAAAGACCAGTACAGAACCATAAATTACAGTTTTTTAAAAATTAAAATCAAGACCAGATTAAAATCGATGATTTCGACTGGTCTTGTTCATCCCTACTTATTTTGTCTAGAAACAATGCTAATAAAAATTAATAATAGCATTTTCTTATGATTTTAAATATTTTCTTTAATTATTTCCTTGAGAAACTGTATTAATAAAAATTAATAATAGCATTACCTTATGATTTTAAATGTTTCTATCTTCAATTATTTCCTTGAGAAATAATATTAAGAAAAATTAATAATGGCATTACCTAATAATGGCATTACCTAATTAATAATGGCATTACCTAAGAAAAATTAATATTAACAATTAGAATCTATTATTAAACATAAAAAGTTACTAATATCATGATCAATGTGTTAATAAATAAAAATAATTGCAGTTGAATTAAAAATAACAATTAGGCCTATAAGATCTTTGAGTGAATATTATCTCTTCTACTCGACTGGAAACCTCGGCGGTTGAATTAAAAACACATATTTCGAGGCAGAGAAAGGCGTTGCCGAGCTAAATGCAGCAAGTAGATGGCCGGTTTTGGCATCGCTAATGCTCTATAAACAGATATTAGACGTGATAGAAGCCAACGACTACGATATCTAGGGGATGGGTTGGGTTCGGTCGGGTTGGCCCAAAACTCGACCCGACCTGAACCCGATAAAGCCAGTCTCGGTAACCCGTTCGGGTTGGGTTACCGGGATGACCCGAACTCGACCCAACCCCTTCGGATTGAGTTCTGCATTAGTCGGTTAATCGGTTTTATAAAAAAAATGAATATATTCTCTAAAAATCAATGATTTTTCAACAATTCTGGAATAACATATTACAAGTGCATATAAAAAATGTCAAACAATTCATCAACTCAACATTTAAAATAAATGTTCAAATTTTATAAAAAAACACAAATCAAATGCAGTAATCACTAATCATTAATTTAAAAAGCATGAATCTCTCCGTTAGTTCAACCCAAAGCAATATTTTAGGTTAAAATTTACTAGGAATTCGCATTTACCCAGATCAGACCTTCGGCGATAGTTGTGCCACTGCAGGATTGGACCTCCAGCGTTGAAGAAGAGAGGGTCAGGAGTCGGGACTCGGGACTCGGCGTTGAAGAAAACTAAAAGAGACATTGAAGAAGATTAGGGTTTTTTTTACAACCCAACGAGTCGGTCAATCAAGTTTGACCCTCTTGGGCCACCGACCTTCAACTCGAACGGCGGGTTTCTACCTATCGTTAAGGGTTTTTTAACATTTTAACCGACCGAACCCGTTCGGATTGGGTCGGTTATGCCCACCCCTAACGATAACTTCACAAAAAGAGCATATGTAGGAAAAGCAAAGAAACTTCTATGGCTTCCCATCGCCTACGGTCAAGCTCTGATTGGTCCCTCCAAGATCACCGAACTAGGAAGCCGATGGTTTACATAATTAACTATACATAACTTGTGCTATCTTGATTTCAAAATTCAAATTAGAGATCTCCTCTAACGTTTGTTCAAAATTGTCAAAAAACAGCTCCTTTGTTTGATGACACACGTGCGTCTAACATTGTGATATGGTCCGAGGTTTATAATTAGATTGATCGGGTAGACTCAAGGCTGCCCCCTAGATTGTTGAATTCTCAAAATCCTGCCAATTCAAATATTACTCTATTGATTTAAAACATAGAACTTCGCATCATCCACAAAATAAACCAAATTAAGTCTGCTGGATTTCATTTTCATTTTAATTTCAATTTCAAGACTCTGTTTTGAATATTTAATTTCATTGTACCTCAATTGATGTCTGATGATGCTCCCCACACCATAACCTGTAATTATGCTTGAATGCACTCCTCTGAATCCGTTATTTCAACTCTTCACCTCGCATACGTTTAAGAGAATCTCCTCTCGGGCAGTTTGGTTCACTACCGATTAAACTGGGGAAAGGCTGCTCTGTCATTGTTTGATGAAGGGCCTGGGACGGTTCCGGCTGCACAGGAGGCTTCTTTTTAGGTCGCCGCTTTTTCTTCGGATTTGGTCGTTCTTTATCCGGCAGAGGCTCTGTTATTTGGTCTTGTGGTGTACATTTCTGCTCCTCCGGCTTGACTTGCGGCAGAGGGTCTAGTTTTTGGTCTTGCTGTGGAAATTCATGCTCTTCCTGCTCGATTTGAGGTTTTCCTTCGTTTGGTAGAGGCTCTATTTTATGCTGCTCGGATGGAAAGGGAGAATGTTGATGCTTTCCAAAACCGGATAAATTGGGCGGTGGCCCGTAATTTTCCTTTTGAGGATAGCGCTGGTAGGCCGCGTCATTTGATTGAGGTGGATAAAAGTGATCACTTTGAGAAGTATAGCTTTCATTTGTACAATTCGAGGCAAGAGATTCGAGGAATGTCTTCAAAGTCTTTCGATATTCCTTAAAGTTCACACTATTCGACTCTGATAAAGATGAAAGTCGAGGTAATCCATCGTACGATAAAACGCAGGCCACAGCATAAACTGAAGCTCCAAGAACAGGAGGAAGAACTTTCTTGGGATGTGTTACCTACCATTAAAGTCAACAATAGAACTACTAATTAAAAACAAGAAAAAAAAAGCAAATTATCAAACTAACAGAAACAAAACAATTGCTTACTTTGAATAAGATGGCCGCCGACAACCTCTCTTTCAAGCAATAAATCTGAGCAATTTCAAGTGCAGTCAACCCAAAATATAGCCATCGGTCAACAACTACGATAACTGAATTATCCGGAGATGCCATAATTCTCTCTTCTTTCTCTCCACTTGAGTTGTTATCTAAATCTATCTCATCTAGATCACTCTTATCTTCGTCTGTTACTTTTTGTCTCCCATCTGCACAATCTTGTTTGATCGGATTAGATGGGGCAACGGCAATGTCAGTTGAAATCATCATTAAAGGGAGTGGTCCCACAATAGAGCAATTCCTTATGCTCAAACCCCAATCCCCACGAGTAATCTCGTCGTAGACAATCAATGGGAAGTCACTATCTCCCTTCAGTGAAAGCTTAGAATTGATGGAACGAGGAATCATACGAACTTTTTCACCATTCGCGATTTCTATGGCAATTTGTTTTTTACGCTTGGTACCTGTTACTTTTGGACACAATTTTCCAACCCTTGGATACAAACCAGAAGTCAACACAGCATGTAATATGCCTGGATCTCGAGCATTCAAGCTACAACCAGAGATATCCTCTTGAATAAACCCATTTCTAATCAGTTCCGAAAGTAGTTGCATTCGCATAGACTTGATCATTCTCATTGTGCTAGAAGAAATGAAGCAATCTGTGCAAAACCTTGCCTCCTCACCTCTTATTTTTGCATTATTCCAGCACTCGAATGCTGCTACGACTGCTAGTTGATCACTATACCCACCATACAAAGAAGAAAGCTCTCGTTTTGCAGCATCAGCTTTGTATCTTTGATTCGGAAGCATTGGGAGAGTAAAGGGATCTTTATAGTCAGAAGCACAAGCCAAGGTTAGAGCTGGGTCAAGACAGTTCATCAATATGGCAAATAGAAGCATTTTGCTAGTTAAGGGATGAAGTGGCAGAGAACCTAGCTTCTCTCCAAGTATTGTCAGATTCTCGCCAGATGACAAAGCCCCGATTTCTTGAAGCACTGCAACACCATTACGTATGGCTTCATGAACTGGAGGGTCCATTGTCTTTCTCAAGAAATCATCGATGTTACTGTTAGGATCGAGCAATTTCACCTGCCAAGGAAAGACAATATGATTGAACCAAGATGAAGCCCGTATTTCTGTATAATGAAATCAATGCAAACTATCATGTGCTTTCATGCCAGGTCAGAAAAAGGCAATTAAAATATAGAGAATATCAAAAAATAACAAGCAAATAGAGAAGATCAATTATTATTAGGAAATCCATTAGCCAGACTCAACCACGATAGAAGCATTTCCAAACTTTACACTAGACAGTTCAGTTAGTATATATGCACAATGCTTCACCTAGTATGAAACATAATGGAATTGTAAATGCTAGTTTATTTACCTTAAATTCTATTTATGGGAATTTATACACAACGTGACAAAAATGAAATTGCAGCACTAATCTCCTAAATTAAAAGGGATATGATGCATCAATATACATTTATCCGGAACTAATACTCTGACAGGTTTATAATCCATGTAGATATTCTAATTCTGGCTGTTCTTTTTCTTTTGTTTGTTTTATTCAGTCTTCTGCAAGCTCAATTCAGTAAACATGACAATAATTTCTATAACTTATCTAGATGAGAAACCAATTATATAAGGCGCAAACTACTGCTAAGAGATATGAATGATCTCAGAAATCTTGTTTCTAAGAAAATTAAGGCAGATGAAAAAAAAACACCTGCAAACACAGTTCATCAACCGGTGTCCTCTTGATTTCAGGAACTTGAAATTCTGGGAGAGAAGCTGCCCGATCTCTTGAATAAAGATGATAACACATTCCAGGTTGGCATCGACCTGCACGTCCTTCTCGCTGCTTTGCACTTGCTTTTGACACCCAAGAAGATTGAAGAGTGGATACGTTATTATAAGGATCGTAGCTCTTTTCTTTCATTCGTCCACTATCAATAACATACACAACATCATCAATGGTGATGGCAGTTTCAGCAATATTAGTCGAGAGAATTATTTTACGACAACCAGCTGGTGGCCGTTTGAAAACCTTTTTTTGCTCAGGGGCTGGCACCATCGAGTGAAGAGATAGGATCAAAAACTTGGAATCATCTTTGAAAAATCGATTGTTCAGTAATCTTTGTCTAGTGCTATTAATATCATCCCACCCGGGAAGAAATACTAGGATGGCCCCTTCTTGAGAATCAAGACATATTTTCCACACCACTTGTTCTATTAGAATAACGTCAATTTGCTCAGGATTCATCATTGCCATATACTGATTAAGTAACTGTTGGGTTTGGAAGGAATCAGAATTGATACTTTCCAGGTGTTTTCGAATTACCTCTGCAGCTTCTCTCTGCTCATTCCGCTCTGCCCAATCTAATGCAGTGGAACCATCTTTGTCCTGTAATTGGCAATCTGCGCCAACTGTCAGTAGAGTGCAAACATTACTAACTTCACCCTTGCCCGAAAAAACCATTAGTGCCGTAAGTCCAGCCAAAGAATGCTGATAATTGAGAACTTGGGAGGGTCCAGATGACACTAAATCTAGGAGGACATCATAGTCATCATTTGACAAAGCTGAATCAATAGCTTTATCTAAAGCAACCTTATCCTCTTCTGACAACTCATGCTCTCTAGTTGTAACACCAATAGCAGTATTGTCAATGTGATTATGGGATGAGGATTTCAGAACAGAAATAATATCTTCCAAATAAAAAGATTTTACCTGACAAACGAGAAACAATAAGTTATTTCGCATAATGTGTCAAAACCAAATATTTAAATCTAAAAGCCCAGGATTTTACAGGATAAGTAAAACCAGGAACGCGAATAATTGGACAACCGCCAAAATAGTGTGAAAATCGTTCAGCATCGATGGTAGCACTCATTAATATCTGCAGTTAATAAAAAAAATAGTTAAACAAACAGTATCTACTACTTCAGCCCTTATTTACATGTTACCAGGAAAATAGTACCCATTGGTGACTGATAAATATGATAAACCATTAACGATGATAAACTCAAAAATATAAAATGCCATAACATTGCTCCTAAAAAGACAGGAAGGGTGGAAGAAATCTAATCTTACCAGCCTTAGATGGGGAAATGCAGGAAGCATGTCTCTGTAAACAAGTTTCAGAGAAGATAATAAGAAATAATCAAAACAACAATAAAGAGTAATGTGACAAATGTTCATTTAAATAAAGAAGTAACATAATTAACAACTATGAACAAGATTGGATAAGTCACTGTGGTAAAGTAAAAAAGCGAGAAAAGTAGAGACCAAACTTGAAAAAGTTGAAATTTCAGAATTAATAAAGTTTTGTAAACTTTCGTTAATGAAAGAAGGTTTAAATTCTTGCGGTTAAATATATGATCTTTACCTACCACAAAGCACTACATCCTTCCATAACTGCAATAGGGCCATTAATCAATATCTCCAACATCTAAAGGTGAAGGGGTGTTTTATTGTGACAATACATTCATACCAAGCTTTAATAATGAGTTAACTTTATGATAAATGTCAGAACACGAGCAAATGTCCTATCCAAGGAAAAAAAATTGTCATTTATAACAACTAATCTCCTATTTCGTAGAATATAATCTATTTCAGACTCAAGCATCAGCCTCCGTGACTTTACTATTGGGCTTTTTAATTTCAAAGAAGTAGAAATTAAATTATACTGAAGAACTATTATTACTTTTCACTTTTCCAAACAAGACAGAGACTGCATAGCTACCCTGTGCCTAAGTAGAAAGCCAGGAGGATTTGAGTCTAAGTAGATTGTCAGATTAATACATACATTAGAAACAATGGTCAAACAAAAGGTAACGCAATAGATTCTGGGTACCTGATAATGGTTAACATGAAGTCAGAATAACGATCCCTTTCATGAATTTCATCCTGCCAAAGTTGGAAATAAAGAAAACACGTGAACTTGACAAATCATATTACAACTCAGACAAACTTCATATGTTCAAATCATATTATCAACCCAAATTAACTTCAGAAAATATTTTTCTCACTTTCATGAATTTCATCCTTCCAAAGTTGGAAATAAGAAAAAACATGAACTTGACAAATCATATTGCAAAATCGGGCAGCTAAAAATTTAGAAGTTACTAAGATCAAGCACCAGTAGGCCGTTCTATGAGCTCTTTTCCAAGCTTGTCGAGACAAAGTAAAACTTACTACTGATGTGATAAAAAACAGGTAATTACTATTCTTGCCCACGTTAAATAATGTTGTCATATATTCAGAATCAAATAAAAACTACAAAGATCCAATAACAGAATTCTCTCGAGTAATATTTTACAACTTCTCTATATTTTTAATAAGTAATTTATATTATAACTATAATTAATTACAAATAAACGTGTCAGCAAAAAATTTTCTTTGCTCAGTATTTACTTCCACCATCCATTGCTTATAAATTAACGATAGTTTTTTCCAGGCACTAAACGTGATACAATTTGATAGGAAAAAAGGCAAGAAAGCAGTAGATTTTAATCTTTAAAAGCACCACTGTGTTTACAGCAATATATGTTTTTTTTAATAACTATAGTTACCTCACTACGTATGATAATTATGCAGAAACAAAGTAAAAATAATGTGAATATGTAGCTTACAAATCATAAGAAAAGCAAAGAATTCTTATAGAACTCAGAAATCAAGAGAGAAAACTTAGATAGTGTTGCTCCATACCACAATGATGTGCGTTATTTGAGACGCAATATGCTTCATATTTTTCTTCACGGCTCGCCTTTTTGATTTAGCAAAACCTTTGGACACCAGCACTCTCAACAAGATTCCATTTGTGCAGAAAACAACTGATGAGTGCCTCCCACCTTTAGTCTCTAACCGTATCTTTCATTATGCCAAAAAATATATATAATTACAAGTAAAAGAGTAACATATAAGTACAAAGACACTTGCCACACTTGTAAAATTCAATTCCCAAATTTGAATTGAAGCATAAGTTTTAGACATCTATCCCTGACTTATAAGCAACAAAAAGAGAGACCCCTCCAACCTAAAAGTCTTTATTTATCTCCCATTTATTGCACTGGCCTACTCATTCTTCTCTTTTTTCTCTCTTTAGATTCTCCTCCCAAATTTTATTACCATCAAGGAGGATTTCACATCCCTCTTATATTTCTTTTTTTTATTCGTTGAGTTTTAAGCAGAAAAATTTAGGGACTTGAGAGATAGAAAAAGAATGAGGCGGGCCATAATAAAATAGCATTAAAAAGTAGCAAACTTTTTGTGGAGGATTGACAGAGGAATCAAGAAAGAATAATAGACAGGTACCATTCACATTGCAATTCAGAAAGATAATGAGGGGGGGGAGAAGAGAAAAGGGTGGCTGACAAATATAGGAGCTACAGGAGAATAATCGACAAGGTATAAATTGAGTGAAGTAGGCGGTGGAGTAGGGAGAGACAGCAAATTTGAGAGTTGCATTTTTTTTCAGGAAACCCTTACAGAGAACATAACACTCAGTTAAGGCAAGAAAAGTACAATAAATACCTTATATCCTATATCGTCTCCAACATTTTCCCCTCTTTCACGCGATATTCGCTCAGCAACTAGAAACGGCCACCCACCAAGTAACAATAGGAAAAATAACGAACAAGATATCAGAGTCTAAACTTCTGGCAGTGTAAACAAAAACCAGTTCACAGAAACTTTTGTGCATACCTGAAATAGCTGAGATTCGCCGAGGTTGAGTACATACAATCTTACACAATTGGCCCTTTCCCCACATATTATCCAGAAGAAATTGTGGAACCTGCATCGAGATTGACACCTCACTGATTACCTCTACACATTATCAACTTCATTATTAAGAAATTTATTTCAACTGGTTCGCAAGTGAAGTATATTTCTAACAAAATACTCCACCAGACCTGAAAAAAGATAGAACAGCATAGCCGTTCCTTGAAACAATGAGAGCAAAGATAACCAATTAGACTCCAAAAGTTTCCTCTAAAGAATGAAAAAACCTCTAATTCAAGCCACGCAGATTGGATACCAAGACAAAAAAGGTAAGAAACCACCAGAATGCGTTCTTCTCTTTCTGTTTTCCCTCAACTCTTATATATTTAAAACCATATTACCAAAATACAGCATAAATGTACATGCACAAAAGCAGAGTTTTCTAAATTTACCAACTAGAACCAACCTCTTGAAAAAGTAGCTACTATAAATTCAATATCACTCAATTCGACAAGATAAAGAAAAATAAGGACAACTATATTCAATCTCATGTCTAAAAGACTATAACAAGCCAAGGGTATAAACCACACCAGCGAGAATATATACAATGCCACTTACATATTTCAGCCTTACCATTAAATCAGAATGAGCAATACGATGAAGGCAACAGTTAAGAAATTATAAGAAAAATTCAAAGATCTGGAAACAACATGCCCAAAGGAGTCTTTTTTATCAAATAATAATAATATCGAAGACTAAAAAAACCATATAACAAGACCGAAGAACATAGAAGATCAACACCCTGACCCACAACCCCGACCAACTATACAAAAAACACCACAAAAAATTCCCCACTAAATACAAGTCACTAGTCTGTGCTAATTGGATCCACCAATTTTTCATCAAGAAACTTGAAAGTAAATTTCCTGGCAAATTTCTAACTTGGGCACTTCAATGCTAGAGAGTCGAAAAATTGGGTACATAAGCATAATTGACAACTCGGATATGGGTCCTTGAGATACTTCAACGAGGATAACACTGAGCCTGCCAACTATTTTGCTTCACATGCTTACTAAAATATATGTTAAACCCAAACACATAATCCATATCAATTCAAGAACATCAAAATACCATTGATTCACAAGCTATCAGTTCAAAGTTATAGAATAAAAGCCGATATGGCATTTTTTTTGTAATTATTATCTATGACTAGACCCTAAATGCATCTATCAAGCTAAGATCATGCTAATTGTATGCATCAACAGAATCTTCCAGAAACTTCTCAAGATGGTGAATGATTCAGTTATGTTCCACAAAAAAATGTACATCAAAAAATAAATCTTACTTCCTTGTTTTTTTTCCTTTCATAGAAAACTGAATCATATAATCATACAAAACCGTAAACTCATGGGAATCAAACATAATTAGAGAAAAAACAACAAACTTCCACATTAAATTGCACACCACTCTTCTTTTTCTCATAATGTTTCTTCTCCTCTAACCCTCTTATTATTTATGGCCTTCAGACAGAAAATCATTCGTAACTAAATTTAAATTTCAAATACAACTCATCCAACCAACTAGTGCTGGCCAGGTTGCAGAGTAGTACGAACAGTGCTGACGTTCTGTGTCTCAGCAACGCAGCTCCATCTCAGTTAACTGGTGACAAATGCTCAGCACTAAGGAACTCAGATACCTATTTCATTCTTCATACTTGCATTATTCCAACTAAAGGCTTCTCATAATTAAAATATGAAATTTTGGGGTAATGTTCCCATCTACATCTATCCCTTGAAACTAATATAGAATAAAAAAAATCTTAAATGATTCAATTCTCTCAGAAACCAGACTACATGACAGATAGATCGTATGACAAGTTATAACAAATGAAAATAGAAGACCAAAGAATAGGTAACCTGCGTTGTCTTCCCACACCCAGTCTCACCTGATATGAGTACAACCTGCTTCACAATATGAATAACAATTAGCTTTGAACAATAAAAAGCTTATGACCCTAAATCTAGTGAAGAGAAAAAATAACTTAACCTATATCTTCAAAAATGAATTTCAATAAGAAAATCATTCAGTTTGATGAGTAAATGTGGTGGAAAATACCATCAACCATATAGAATGATAAACTTATTAGAATAAGCAAATTATAAAAAATTTACTGAACAACCAACCTGGTTAGCTTCAACAGTTGATGTTATGATATCCCGGTAGGATGTAATCGGAAGCCTAGATCTTTCTGATGCGATCTGCAATCAAAAAGGAAAGACATGTTTGTGAAGGATTGTCGAGACATATTTACTGATGACCATGCAGAAAAACAAAAGTTCTACCAAAAAACTAACAAATTAGAAACCTTTTTCAGATCTGTAGCTCTCTCCATTCTTGAAGCAAGTAATTCCACTTTCTTCAAAACTTCTTCATTGCCCATAATAGGACGGTGGAAAAAATTATTCCCCTCATAATTATCTTTATTTGTCTCGACATTGTGTTCCACCATTTCTTTACGCATCTCTCCATCATCGGGAGGATATCGGGTAAATAAGGAGCGCAGTATTTCTTTCGACTCAGCAGAAAAGGTCAAATCATTAGTACCTTTTGACTTCTTCTCAACCTCCTTCTTTTTAGGTTTTCTGTACACAGAAACTTGGCGCTGTTGTCCACGTCTGCAGCAAATTCAGATACAAAAAATTATACAGTTGACAACAAAGCTGAAAGTAAGCCTTCAATTTTCCTTCAGTGAAATGAAGCAACAACTATTAAAGCAGCCTAAAAAAATTAAAACAACACATTCACAATCAACACTCACCCAGAACTTTTGGATTTCAAACCCAATTTCAGGCATGATCTATGCACAACAGCACGCTCTCGGTTTGACAGGTTAGATTCAAAATTGTACACTGCAGTTACATCAAAAAAATGAAAATTGTTTTGAGTTTTTTTTTTTCATCAAATATGCAAAATTTGAAGAAGAAAAAAAAGACACACACATACACACATTCAGACATTAGTTCTCTATGAGATTTCTAACATACGAGAGTTGAGATTCCTAAGAAGTCAGAAATTCAAAAGCACAAATAAGCCAATGTTAACTCAAACCATCATTATGATGCTAGTCTTTCGCATCATATTAAGTCATACAGCTTCTGGAATTCGCAACTAGCAGCCATCTGATGACTATAGCCAATTTTGGCAATCTTTTAACAATTATCTTTTCTTTTGCAAAAAACAGAAATCCACTTTCGTTAAGGAATTTCACAAGAATAAAGGCACTAAAATTTCTTGATAAAGACAAGCTAGCAAGTCCAAATTTTTCAGCATAAAAATAAGAACAATGTCATTAGCTCATTCTAAAAATAACTATTCTATTTTTTTATAAGAAAAATCTCCTCTACCAAGTTAAGTTCAGTCAAGAGCGATGGCACAAGAACAACATTCTTAATAAAGACAAGCTTGCTGATCCGAATTTTTGCAGCGGGAAAATAGGACCAGTTCCATTAGCTCATTCACAAAAGAAAATAACTTCAAATATTCTCCATCAAATTCCAGTTCACTAAACCTTCCACTGCATCGAAGCAATGCCATAGAAGCAAATAGTAATTATATGTTGCATTGTCTCCAACATTATAAAGAAAAAAAAAGTTCATGCTCAACATTAGCTTGATATTAGAACAGCAAGAATTATATGAAGAATCACTTTGGAAGAAACAGAGCCTAAATGAAAGAACGAAGTTAATTAATATCTGGAATACACAAAATTAGACATTACTATGATCCACCTAAACTTGCTTTGGATTGGCTACTGAAAAATAAGTACCATATTCAAAAAGCCCGTGAACTATCTGCATTCTGATAACAAAAGTTTAAGAACTGAAGAAATTCGATGGTTTCACCTTCCTCATTGGATAAAAGGAACTGCTCTAGTATTTCAGAGATTTGCCTTTTTGTAACTGTAGTAACTTTCGGACCTCGATATCCTTCTCCTTTACTAGCTTTCTTCTTCGCCATTATTATTATTCGCCCCTTCTTCTTCCTCCGCTGATGATTACTGGGACTACTAAGAGAAAATTACAAGCTCAAAGAAAAGCACCTAAAATTGCGTAATATCTTCAAGGCGCCTCCTCTGACTTCAATCCTCAGTCTTCAGCGTGAGAATGAAGATGATTATCGGGAGAACAGTGAATAAAAATCTGCCTGTTCTCTTCGCTCGCTCCGTTTTCAAATTTTCAACTTAAACTTGAAATAAGAAGAGTCCAGGTTTCCACGGAGGTTGAAAGGGTTTCTCGTTGGCGACTGGGGAGGACGAAGAACTGATCCCTAGTTACATATAAATATAAATAAAATTTTTAATTTTTACATTTATTTATAAAACGGTGACGTTTCTCAATTCTCCACCCTAAGTAGGGTTTAAGTGAATTAGAACCGAAATCGTAAAATATGAGTCAATTCTGTTTCATCCGAGTCTCGTTCTATTTTAAAAAAATAAAATATATTATTTTATTATATTTGAGTTGAGTTTTGATTGACTGAACCTGGTTTGAAATCGATTTTGGAATTTATATTAAATTTTACTTGATTTTTTATCAATTTTTTCTGATTAGGAGTCTTTTTACCCACAGTTTGATTTCTGTATTAATGGTTTTTAAAAATTGAGACCAATAACTTGTTCAAAACTGATAATTCCAGTTTGGATCACGATCCTGACTGACTTTGCCTACCTGTGAGACCTAAGTCCTAAGACTTGATGTTGGTCAATTTAATTGGCTATCTTTGCCAATATATTTAATTTTAACTACTTGTTAAAAAAATAAAATAAGATGTAATATTAAATTTTGTAACACATTTTTTTTATAAATGTATAATCTTTTCAATCTTTGTATTAGCATGTATTGATGAAATGAGCTAACTAAATAAACAAGAAAAGTTAAAATTAGTGAAAAATGTGATCACAGGATGTTCATTGTAATTTTGTTAAAAATTTAAGGTGTTCATTGACGACTTTTAAAATATAATATATATTATATAACTACTTTATAGTTCAAACTTCAATTTGATATCTACTCAAATTAATGTCAAATTATAATACGAAAATAAATCATGATGTAAAGCCAGTATTCATATAGAACTAGAAGCATTAGGAAATGGTGCTATAATTTTCTAGTTAGGGATGAACTCAAACCAGTTCTTATAGTGAATCTCTCCTCCCAAATGTGTTACAAAATGGTATTCGAACAATTAGGGGAATTGGTTGAAAAATTAGGCACGTCGAAGAACAACATTCGAACAATTAGGGGAAAAAATCAAAGATGTTTGAATTAACATTCTTAGTATACATATTAGAATCGAGCCTAATCACTCTCGAGAGAGAATCCAGCACGTTTGATAGTGATTTTTAAGTTCTTATACAAAAATTATTAATGGGTTAATCCAACTTTTGTTAGAACATGGATTCGACCTTAGGCCAGACTCATTGGCTTCTACCTTTTATAGGGGAAACCCACCTACCTTTAGATGGAGAAACTATGAGTACTGAGTTGGATAGAGCAGAACTCGACCCAAATCTTAAGAAATCGCCAAACTTAAAAACTCATGCCCAAATTCAACCATACATAAATTGTAAAACCAGCTTAAAAGGTTGTTAAATCTATTAAAACCGAACTCAAAATGGAGTCTAAACCGAACCGTAACTAAATTGCAAAAGCGAAAAAAGCAATTTGAGGTTCATTTTGCTCGAATTTATACCAATTCGAGAGACCAACAAGACAATTGCCTGCCATAGTTGAACTATTTTAAGATCATATAAGTGCAATATAGAGAAGTTCAGGAGCTTAGTTGAAGATGAACTTATTCTGCAGGAAGGATCAGCTTCCGACCTCTTTCCCATTTGTGCATATAACATGAGTAAACAGCAAAGTCGATGAAAAAAACAGCAGTTCTGGTAGCAAAAATTCTGTGTAATTCACGTTTGGTTTTTGCTAGTCAAAACAATAATAAATAAAGTTGCATAAAAACCCTAATATTAAGACGGATCCAACTAAAAATTTGGATCGCGTTGAACTATAACCAGTTTCAGAATAAACGTTGATCAAATTAAGTTGTTGTTCAAATTTTTACTCCGGTTTATAATTCGCTATGCATTTCTGAAATTTGAGGGCCTAACTCAAACCCTAGGGTAGCTTGTCGGAGTCTATCTTCGTAGATATTTTCGCTTTCATCTACGTCTGTAAACTTCAGACAAGTATCACTCCCATTGCTGCTTATCGAGACCTGATCATCTGTGATTAGTTTGAACTGCTGTTTAATCCTTGAAATTTCGAGACGAAAACTAAGGATTAATCTGAAGCATTGGCTTTAGCTATTGTCAAACATCTTAAATTATCGTACGAACAAATTAAATCCAACGGTTGCTGTGTTTCTTATTCAGATTTAAACAGATATCAGAACATAAGACATGCATATTAAAACATAATACTGAGTATGAATGAGAGAAGGAAGAGAGAGAAGATAGGAGAGAGAGCGAGAGAACTATAGGTCTGTTTACATTTCGCAAACTGCATATAACACAGATGTATAAGCCTTCTTATTTATATGGAAAGACTTAAAACGGACTATATAATCTTCATTTCAATAAAACTCGCCATATCATAAGGGTTCCTCATTATGCCATGGAAGACCTAGACCTTGGAAATGCACCTAACAAGACCAGCAGCAGGAGCCACGGAAGTACCATCATCGTCGTCATCATCATCGTCATCTCCATCATTTTCTATGAGAAAATTGAGGTCAGAACCCTCGTTGAAGCAGAAGATAAACACGGGAAGGTCTGTGTTTTTCTTATCAAGAATGGCCATCGATGCTCAGAGAGAATTGAAACCCTAAAATACCCTGAGAGAAGAAGAATTCACTGTCTTATTTATACTCATTTGGATAGATTCTAGGTTAACCTAGACGACCAAGAGTGAGATCGTTATCGACCTTTTTTTTCATTTTGCCCCTTTAAGTTAAAGGAAGCCACTAAAAGGGGCGAAGGAGAGTGACATCTTCTTGTCTAGACCACAAGTTTTAGGAAGATTAAAACTTGGAATCGAGACATGAGGTGTGCTTGTGGGAAGTGAATGTCTTGCGCATTCTGCTCGTGGAATGAAGACTCGATCCACGTTCCAAACACTTACTTTCGTGTGCAAGTTTTCTGGTTTTTCCACATATACATGATTATTACTCTTTGTTTTACCTTTATTTCTTCAGTTTTTCATGGCAGTTTATTTCAGCCTTTTCTTTTTCCTATTCATCTTTTATCAGTAACGCAGGAATGACTGAGTAATACGATGTTGATTGTTCATGAAGAATAGAGAGAGAGAGAGAGAGAGAGAGAGAGAGAGAGCTGAAGTGTACGAAAAGAGACATTGCTGAGATCTCTTTTTGTAGCTCAAACCCTGTAAAGGTAAGGTTATTTATCTGTAT
This sequence comes from Begonia fuchsioides, assembly GCA_003255005.1. Classification (NCBI taxonomy): domain Eukaryota; kingdom Viridiplantae; phylum Streptophyta; class Magnoliopsida; order Cucurbitales; family Begoniaceae; genus Begonia; species Begonia fuchsioides. Next base: position 21,122 of record QAOC01004245.1, read on the forward strand.
CTCAACGCTAAATCTGCAATCTCTCTTCAAACACCTCATCCCAGTTCACTTCGCTGTTTTGCAATTCCAGAATGGCGTTTGAATCTGCCCTTTTTGGTCTAAATGCAAATAAAATCCAAGCAAACACAAGAAAGTAACTTCAATATTTGCAGAAAGTATGAGAGAAACAAAACTACAGAGAAGTAGTTTTGATTAGTATTTCTATTCTCTTTATAAAAAAATTACAATAAGAACAGATCCTAAAATTAAGGAGCGGACTTAGAATTTGCATGATATCACTCGAAGCCTGATCCTAAACACACGTCTTCGCTCCTCTTTGATTAAGCACTACAAACTCCAAGTTTTCTTCTGAAACTCTCATGTTTGCCAACTGGTAATGACTTAGTTTCAGCTAAGTAGGCATCATAGCTCACCGTGATTTGATTATTTTGAGGATGAAAACCTTGTCTGCTACGGAAACAAAGACTGTTATCCGATAGAGATATCAGTAGGAATCAGTAGCTGCTCTTTTGTCAAGTTTATTTCGTGGAACACGAGTGAAGTGCGACCAACCAAAAAACTTTCAAGAAAGCTTAGAGAATCGTGCTTGCTGCTTCTACCTAAATTATGTTCTATCATGGCATCTTCATAAAATTTTGAAGATTTAGTTTGAATCTTGCTACTACATTCATCCTCAACTTCGACTTTTGAACTTGAAAAAAAGAACACCAGCCACTTCTAATTTTGCTTCAAAAGGAAAATCCAACGCATTCCGATTAGATCATTTATGAAGTCTATTTACAGTAGAGGTTACCATTGATTGATAGCGTTCTTTGGAGACCACAACGATCCGTATGAATAAGTTGTAATATGTTTGATGATCCCCAAACATGCTTAAAAAGATCAACTTCATTTCCATTTTAAGCATGCATCAATAGTCTTCGAGCAGAACCCTGTAGCTTTTTCCAGCAATTGACCTACACTTGGGAATTAGTGGTTTGGGACATTAGAACTTCCAATTAGGGGTGGGCAAACTCTTAACGTTAAGTGGCGGGTATTTTGTCGGTTCGGGTATTTTAAAAAAAATACAATATCCATTCGGGTATCGGGTATGAAGCAGTACCTGAAACCCAGATCTACCCGAAAAAATGGAAAAATACATGGATCCGGATATTTCGGGTAGGATTCGGATATTTTTGGGTCTACTCGAAATTTAAGCCTTTCTGAAATGTTGCTTACCTGGATCCGGGTATTCCGGGGACGATCCGGGTATTTTTGGGTTTTGATAAAAAAAATAGAATATCATTGAAAAAATCGTAAAATTGATTCGGGTCAGACCTTAAGGTCCGGTTCGGGTTGCCCAACCCTACTTCCAATGCTCACAATCCTGGTTTAGTTTAGCTTTTAAAGAATTTGTGTGTGGATTTAGATCGGGTTTTAAGTTTGGGTTGAGGTCGGTATGGTCGGTTTTTTAATATTTTTGGTTGGCTTTTAATCGACTTTTGGTCAATTATTTAGCCCACTATCAGTTCGGTTTCTTCGCTTTAACCTCATAATCGTGAACCAACCCAAATAGCAACCCAATGAATTTGGGGCTAACCAACCCAATCGATTTTTGGTTTTTAATCTAGGTGGATGTGGGTCGGTTTTTTAATTGACCGTAACCAACCCAATCAATCTTTGGTTCGGAAGTCAGCACCCAAGACCGACCATGTGCAACTAATTTCAAACCCAGTCCGAAATAAATTACATTCAAGTATTATAAACTAAAATAAATTTACAAGTAATGAGACTAAAATAATCTAACTAATTTCATCTAAATAGAAAAATATGCAATTAGAAACTAATTAATATTTTATTAATTGAATGTAATTAATATAAAACCTAAAATTAATAAGTTTAAGAAAATTGGATCAATTAATTGGTTTTGGAATGTTTGCAAAATGTAAAATGAACCGACCCGAAAGTTACGGATTCGGTTTGCCCACTCCTTATTGGAAAATAGTCTACAAAGTCAATATTTTCATATGTTTAATTAAAATTAAAATTGAATTTTTACTTATTTTAAGAGAAGATTAATTTAATTAATTAAAACAAACTTCGATCTCTGTGGGTCCAGAGCTGGACCGGCTTGTGCGGTTCTGCATCCCGGCTAGGCTACAGTCCTCGCGTTCCTCGGAGGTGGAGGAGCTTCTGGATCAGCGCCCGGCCCCCTGCCGATGGTGGTCTCACCGTCTCGATTGAGAGTCCAAGACTCTCTTCCGGTGCCTCCGTTATCGTTTCTATTTTTAATCTTCGTTCAGGCATGTTCGTGCTTTGGAGCTCGCCGGAGCTTCCATTGCCCGCCTCGAATCCAATTTATGGGGTTAAGGTAACGGTTTTCCTTCTTTCTTTCTCTTTGAATGAGGGGAAGAGTTTATAATCTATTACGTGGAAGAACGATTTGTCCATTTTTTTTAGTGCAATCAATTCATAAAGACTATTCGAGAACCTCGAAGCTTTTGGTTATCTGTTGTTGGTGTATGAAATGCTAGTGTTATTTCTCCTGATGAATAATGTATTGAACTATATTCATGCTACTCTGCTTCGGTATTTCAGTATTTTAATTTTGTTTTAGCTATGTAATGGGGCGTTGATTGATCAAGAATAATCTCAGTGTTTAAGAGCTTAGCCTTCTAACATTTGTGTATTGGTGCTCTGGTTCGGTTCTCGAAGCAATTGTCCTCGTTCTTCGAACTAATTCAAATCTTTCTTCATTAGCATATGAACAGACTTGAAAATGCATCACTTATCAAATTTAAAATTTACAGTTTTTTCTCTTTACATTTGTAATCAATCGAAAGCCAATCCGAAAACAATATAATTGATCATGTAATGTTTGTATATTCTATTTATAGTTTATTTTTGAAAATATAAAATAATAATATTTGGAAATTATTTCAGAGAGCACTGTACTGTAGAGTCTGACAACGCAGCACATGGCAGCAGGCTTTCCCGTTTGCAGATCATCCACAGCCATTGTTGAATGGTAGGATATAGATTTGATTGGAAGTTTTCTTAGCGAATACCAAATCTAATGTTCTACTTGAAGAGTACAAACTCAATCATTATCTGCCACGTGGACGTTTGAAGAGCATTAGATGTGGGATAAACCAGAAAATTAGATTGGGTAAGCACACTACACAAATCTTCCTTGCATCATTGCAATTTGCAAGTGAAGTCCCTGTCTTTCTAGTTTCTATGGTTTAAAGCTATGTCGTCCATTGGTTCATCTGACATAGCCTTTTCTCATCATTGCTCTAATTTCAGAACTAAGAGATAGAGAGAGAAAGAGAGGCATGTTTATATATATATACACAGATTGGAAGCTTCAGTTTCTGTTCAAGTTTAGTCTGGAAACTGGCCTTCTTCTGGTAAACTTGTTTAGGTTCGTTTCCTGCTTCGTTTTTTTTCCTTTTTGTTCTTCTACTGAAATTTCAACCTTTTCCCTCTCTGGGTATTTCCCTAATTCATTTAAGGATGGAAGAACTGGTTGTCTCTGTTTTTCTGCAATTTCTTAATCAACCTTCTGGATATGGTAGTGGGTATCTTCCTGCTTTCTGAAACTTCCTCTTTCTTCTAGATTTCCAGTTTTTGTTCGGAGGACTATTAAATGATTCAACTGTTCCCTAAGAATGAGTAGGTTTCTTCCATTTTACTTCAATTGGACAGACAGAAGTCAATTTTTCATGCTTCAAGTTTTTATGTTTTTTTTATTTTCTGTTTCTGATTTTGAGTCTTAGTTGATTTTAAAACTTCTTTCTGTACTTGGGATCATATAATACATTCCGGGGGGGATTAGACAAAAAAAAGTAAGATTTCAGTTTAATTAGAAAAATTCGAACTCATAATATTTTATGACTTTCCACGAATTGCTGGTTAATTGTTGTTCCGTTTTCTCTTTTTACAGAAATCAATCTGACTGTTTGCTTTTCTGCAGAAAATTTGTGTTTTGCAGCCATGAATGACTTTCTTCCGGAGTGGAACATCGAGGGAGATCTTCCTGTGATTAATCAAAAGAAACCCATGGGGTTCCCATCTCTCTCTCTCTCTCTCTCTCTCTCTTTCTCTCTTAATTTGTGTTAATGACGGTAATGGCTTTTTGCTTTCTTTTCCTTTCTTTTCTTTTAACGTAGATTAAAAACGTTGCAGGATTGAACCTGAACTAGTAGAACTATTATGGCAAAACGGTCAAGTAGTTTTACATAGCCAAAATCAACGAAAACTGCAAAATACACAAAGTGAGGGAAGACAATTTCACAAGAATGACCATCTACAACAATTCCACGGATCGTATGGGAATGCAAGTAATGTAGTTCATGATTCTGAGACGGTCTCGTGGATTGAATACCCATTAGACAACTCTTTCGACAGAGATTTCTGTTCCTCCTATTTCTCTGAATTGTCTCCATCTGATCCTATTGAAACTGTTAAGCCCATCAGACATACTGAAGACAAGCCTGTCAAGTTTATTGAAGCTGAAGCAGCTCCTGTAGCTGCAACTTCATCCCAGTTGAACACCGGGCCTTCTTTCATGATGAATGTACCTTCAATTCCAATGCCACCTCCCAGAATTCAGCTTCGTAATTCAGCCCAACAGAGTCATAATCTGGGGGGAATTTCGAAAGTAGTTGATTTCTCAAAGGTTTCAGCACCTTTGCAGAATCACCAAGGTGAAGAGTTAAGAAATTTGGCTCGAAGAGAAGTCAGAGAGTGTTCATTTATGACAGTAGGATCAAGCCATTGCGGAAGCAACCAAGTACAAAACGACCCAGAGTCCAGTTGGATTTGGAGCAACGGTATTGGCACTGCCCTTTTATCAGCTGGTCCTTCAGAAAATGGTGCTCCGAAAATGGTTGAAAACAGTGAGAGAAGGAAGACAGAGACTCAAGAACAGACCATGACATCTTCCTCGGGAGGATCTGGAAGTAGCTTTGGTAGAGCTTGTAGACAATCTGGTGGAGGTAATACCCACAAAAGAAAAGGTCGAGATGCAGAAGAATCTGAGTTCCAAAGCGAGGTAACTGAATTTCCTAATTTAAGCTCATATCTGCTGTGATCATTCTTCTTTATTCTCTAAGAGAAACCTTAAGCATTTGGTCAGATTGCTAAACTTGAATACGCTGCTGGAAGTGAACCAGCTCAAAGATCTGGATCTACTCGCCGTAGTCGTGCTGCTGAAGTACATAATATTTCAGAAAGGGTAGGATTTTGTGACATTTTAGAGTTGCAGTGGCTTTTCTATTCGAGTTATTTATTTTCACGTTAATGGATGTAGAAGCGGAGAGATCGAATCAATGAGAAGATGAAGACTTTGAAAGAGCTCATACCACACTGCAATAAGGTACTTATATCTTTATGTCCGAAGTTTGAAGAAGGCATCTAATTTTCTCCTTCTGTAGACGGATAAGGCTTCGATGCTTGATGAGGCAATTGAATATTTGAAGGCTCTTCAGTTACAACTTCAGGTATAACCATTCAAGATCTTCATAGAATGTCAATGAAAGAAACACCTTTCTTAATTAGCAACACATTCAACAAACCAATTTAGTTTGTGTTTTAGGTAATGTGGATGGGAAGTGGGATGGCTCCAATGATGTTTCCTGGTGCGCGACACTACATGTCGAGAATTGGCTTGGCAATGGGTTCTCCACAAATGCCTCAAATGCCTAATGGAATGCATTTCCCGAGGGTCCCTCTAGTTGATCACTGCATGCCAATTGTTCCTCCTACGAACCAGAATATGATGTCCCAAACTCCAATTATGAATCCTGTTTCTTATCAAAACCAGATGCAGAACCCTGCTTTCCAAGAGCAGTTTGCGCGCATTCTTGCACTTCACAACCTCCAAACCTCACCCCAGGTCTGAAGAACCAACTTAACAGCATCTAATCTAATCCAACGTAAAACTTTCTGACAATTCCGCCGCAGAAATTCCATCGTTGTCTTAAAGTTTTGGTAAACGATCTGAAAATGCTATCTCATAGTCATTTTGTAACTGATCATGCTTTCTTTGATTCAGCATATGAACATGTTCGGATTTGGTCCTCAAACGATACCTCACCCTCAAACGACAGGACATTTTAATGGAGGGTCTGTCACTGAAGATGCAGCGAAAGGAAAATAAGGCAAGTCTATTCCGTTTGCTCTTAAAGTATCATAACTTTCATAGGTATGAATTTCAATACTCGATGGAGCCACGTACATCAGCCAGCAAATTCCAAGGCATCGAATAGTTAACCAGAATCAGCATATTAAAGAAGCTGACAGTGATGTTGATCCCAACTTTATAATGGACTCGTAGAATCAAATCCATGGACCAATCGTCTCTATTTTCTTTCAAATAGTGAAAGGGTGAATCTTCATTGAACATATTTTCGTTTATAGGTTGCTAGGCTTAGCCCCACTGATCCTTAGGATTCATGCATTCATATTCCTTTCCTAATTATAAAAATCTGCCATAAAACATACATGGGAAGTAAAATACATGTATGTTGTCATTATTACATAAGAAAAAACTCTCTTTTTCTTGTACTTGGTTTTTTTTCTTGTGTACATGTTTTTTTCTTGCAATATTTTCAAGTACGTGTATTCTTTTTTCTTTTTTAATTTTCTTTTGCTACTCATGTTTCACTCCATACCCATTATAAAATTCATATGGTAAGCTGAATCTGATTCCACAGGTGGCTCTGTCCCATAACTTCTGCCATTGACTGTTTCTTTGTTGTCGATGCCAATTGCCAAACAGGATGATGAAGGAAGGCGAAAGCTTATCTCTTGTATCCAGTGGGTCCACCATCAAGTTAATGTGGGGAACGATCAATTGGCTGATAAAGGAGGCCATTATTACTTGCTGCTTGGTGGAATTTTTGGCACCATTAGATGCCAACTCCTTCATTCCGTTGGACCATGAAAGATAAGTCTACCCGTTCACTATTTTTAATTTTTTAAGAAAATAATTAGTGTTTATGCATTCATTTAAAATACAATCCTCCCCAAAAAGTGTTACTTATGAATGATAGTGCAAATATGACAAGGAAAATTGAAAATTTAACATATATTGTGTGATAGTTTACGGTATTGTCATTCCATATAGAAGTGTTCTTGGAAAGATTATCTGTTGAAAGATCTCTAGAAACTATTTTNAACAAATTACCCCACGAGATTATTCATGTGTCAATCACAATAGGAGTGACACGGACTGGTTTGACCCGATATTATCTCGAAATAAAATTAAAATCAGAATTCGTAATTTTAAATTTTTGGAACCGGAAGCGAAACTAATGGTTCCAATATAATTTCGGTTTTAACCCAATTTTATTTTATATTTAAGAAAAATTAAAATATAATAATAAATATTTTTTTTATTCTATTTAGATCGAATTTTAAGTAATTAGACATATTTATAACAAGTTTTTGAATTTTTATCGGGTTTTATTAAAGTTTGATTTGAATTTTGCTCAATTTTAGAACATTTTTTACCTACAGTACCGGTTTCGATTTCAAGGTTTTTTATCTCGAAAAAAATCGGAACTGAAACTCATAGTTTTGAATTTTTGAGACCGAAAGCGAAACTAACGGTTTCAATGTGGTCTGATTTTAACCTAATTTAGTTTATATTTTAAAAAAATTAAAATATAACAATAAAATATATTCTTTTATTCTATTTGGGCCGTATCTTAAGTAATTAGATAGGTTTATAACTAATTTTTTTAATTATATCGAATTTTATTAGGATTTTAGTTGAGTTTTAATTGATTTTAAAACTTTTTTAATTTACAGTACTTATTTCTATGTCACAGTTTTTTACTCATAAAGATCAGAATTGACCTATAAATTGCGGTTCTTTTAAAATTGAAAATTAAAATTGGATTAAAATCAATTGTTCCAGTCCAATTTGTGATCCCGGTGCAGTTTGCCCACCCTAAATCACAATTCAATAAATTAAATTATTCTTCAACAAGATTGAAAGCAAGTTTTTTCAACAAAGCAATCTCGGTTTTTCCACAAAACCAAACAAACGAAATGACTTTTATTTGAGCAAAACAAGGATGTCTAATTACAAGGTGAAATGCTGGAAACAATAAAGGTAGCTGCAACTAATTAGTTGAGTTCCATAAATTATCATCTAGGGTTTGCTAACACCCACCAACCACTGTCTTGACCTAAATTTCATCAAGCAAGCAACTAGATTGAGGATTGTGCTATTCCAAAATACACTTACCAACTCACTTGTGAAAGACTATTTTTTAACACAAGAAGTTAGCTATGCCTATAGTTCCCCAAATTTCAATGTCTATAAATCTATGCCTCAAGTTTGACTCAATTTCAATGCGAATAGAATACCTGAAAACAGATTCCCATGGGCACGCAAGGAGTAGATCAATTCACTTTGGCTAAATGGGTCACTGGCCATAACATTTGAACCTACAACACTTTTGAGGTCCTTTGAAATTGCTGCACCAGCTCAATCCCTACCTGCAATTACAGTTAAATGCACGTCTTCCCAAGCAGTAATAATGATCCAAGGCAAGACCCATTAGAAGAAGAATCAATGAATTCATAAATCTAACAGGTCTGCTGGATACGTTAAAGTAAATAATCCAGCAATAAATGTCGAATTCTTCTTTCCACTTATACAGGAAACGAAACAATGAAAAATAACTTCACTTAATGCATTGAATTAAACTCAGATCATTCTGCTACAAATTGTCAGTTCAATAACTTTCTACTTTGGAATTCTCGCCTAAGGTTCTTTATGAAGATCAAATATCTTTCTGCCAGAGGACTGAGCAATTTGAATTCAGAGGACAGATTTCTCAAATTAATGAAGAGACACAAAAATGTCGTAAAGAGTTAAGGATAGCACATGCAAGGGTGTTTGAATAATAACTGAAATTATTAAATACTTTAAACAATTAATATCCCAATCTGCACTTATCATCTTACATAAACTACAAAATCATTTACAAATTGAAGAGGATGAATTTGGCTCATTCAAGCATCAAGCTAGATAGATAACTTCTCATGTCTAATTTCGATAACTAAATCTTTTAAGAAGATTAGAGATAATGTCACAACTAATATAGTTTGATAGAAAATTAAAACCCCCACCGCTTAACTTCTTCTTTCTCTTTTTGGTCATGCTTAGCTAAATCCAAGTCATTTACTTAAATTCCTTCATCCAATGTGAAATACAAAGTCAGTTTATCATTTAATAAGAAGGTGAAGTGTGTCATAGAGAGAGCATATAAAATATATTGAAGTAACATAACTTACTAGTAACAGTGAGGAACGAGTATTTCACTACCAGCTTTCAATAAAAGACAGAACATATTAAGCCAAGGACGCAAAAACCAAAGCTCAAGTCATCAAATTATATGTAAATTTAGATTCTAACAAGAATACCTGAAAATATCCAGTCAATATGAACAAGCATTACGGCATCAATTACACACCAGAAAAAGTGGCTTCAACTAAAGGAACATGTACATAAAAGTGAATCACCATGAGGGCAATCCATAGGATCAGCTAAGCACTGATTCTTCTGCTACAGCCTACACAACCAGGGTTGCTCATGAAATATAATCAATTTATAGGGCAATCCCTGGCCCAGTGCCCAGGCTTGCCACATTTGTAACAAGATCCAGATGAAGACCTTCCACCTGAATCAGCAGAAGAATTAGAAGAGGGAGTTGGACAATCTTTAGCCCAGTGCCCTGGTATGCCACATTTGAAACATGCAAAACCACTTCTCTGAACAGAGCTTTTGTTGTCTGTCGCTGAAAAACTACTTGGGGAGCTATGCTCCTTAACAGCGACCCTTTCTGAGGGTGAAGACTTGAATGGATTAGTTTGGATACCGTGAATCATCCTATTACTTCCAGCAGCATCGTCACACCACTCAAAAAAACCACATCCCCCACTTTCCTGCAACAAACAATCTAATCATAATACATAAAGCAAATTACGAAGACAGTGGCAATTATTCATAAAGTGGATACAAAGAAAATGCAAGTTTTCCTTTCATTCCAGAAGTAAGTGTTTTCCGTGAGAAATTGGGGAGTGGAAATGGGCATAAAAAGTTGCTATGCTAACATCATCATCAATAAATGGCAATTCATTCGTAAGACAATAAAAATCGATATACATCCCAGTACAATGTGAAACTGGATCAATAAACGAGAATGATTAATTGGAAACTCTACATCAGAGAAACAAACTACTAGCGATGAAGCTGCTCGAAGAAACAATATTAGGTATGGAAAAAAATAAACGACAATGAGAAACATCAAATCTTTGGGCGCATTACCTGTCTGCAAGGGCACTTATAAAATTTACGGCCTGGATTCTTCGCAGTATTAGCAGTAAGAACTAGACAAGTTCCTAAACCACACGGACAAGCTTTCTCAGCAATCGAGGATTCATTTCCTAAATTTTCATGGACTCTTCCCGCTCCACCAGCCATGAAAACGCAATCGCGGGACCAATGCCCTGGTTGACCGCATTTGAAGCAAGAACTACCTGCCTCTGACCGGAGATTAGAACTAACAGGAAGGACTTGAAGATTGTGACTCCCCCTCAGTGCGGCGATGTAAATCCCCTCCTCGTCCTCTTTGACATTTTTAAGCGGTCGGCTCCCAACGATGACACTGCAGGAAGGGTTAGTAGCAGAGGTGGTAATCTTTTGGCGCTTGGTGAAGATCGCATTGGCCTCGACAGCAGAAACCTGAGCTAGAAAATCTTCATCTTCATCATCGATTTCGATAACCGTTGGCCTTTTACTCTCCATTTTCATCTCCTCCGTTTCTTCTTGCAGTGACCTTTGGCGAGCGGTCTAAAATAACCATATTCCAAGGTAAATTTTTAATTTTTATTATATTATTGTTCGAATTTAAAATTATTTTCAAATTTATATAAAGTTTTATCTAATTTTACGTTGAATTTTCCGTCCAACTATTCGATTTCATTTTCACGGTTATTATCAAAAATCATCACGAATTGAATGTAGATCACAATTTTAATTGAATTAGTTCCTTTAGTGGACAAAAATTGGAACGAGGGAGAGCCAAATTTTAATGACTACGCATGAATAATATCGACTAGAGCTTACATTCGAGCGAGCCATAATGGAATATCGACTAGAGCTGACATTCGAGCGAGCCATAATAGAAGCGATACATATAAATGTTATCATGCAAATTCTTTTTTGGATTGAAGAAAATAATAGACATAAATTTTTCATACAAAATACGAAAAATTATAAAACTTCAATATAAGAAAACAAAATTTCTATGTTGGGCTCGTTTAGGCTCGACAGGCTCGACTGACTAGGTTCGGCTCGCTCGTTTAGGCTCAAAGTTCGCTCGTCGGCTTGAGCCAAATTTTTTTTTAAAAAGCTCGACCGAGCAGCTCGAATAGGCTCGACAGACTCGGCTCGGAAGGCTTGACGAGCCGGTCGTCGCGGACTCAAGCCGGCTCGATTGACAGCACTAATATCGACAAACAAAATAACTATTTTCTCTACAAATTTCACTTTCATTTGATTCTCCAATCACCCGTTATCGTTTAATAATAAATAATTAAAAAGTTAATAGATCATTAATACAGATTTCATGAGCCCATCAATATAATATTGTCGTCTTCAAAATAAAATTTGTGTGGCTTCTTTTGAATTATGCTTAAAACGCATTGTGCTGATTAACGACTGATAATTTATTCATAAATTACTAAAGCAATTTTTTCATTGCTTTGAACGTTTCCCCGATCAAGCAATGATGGTCAAATGAACCATCAAGATCATGCATATACAAAGAGAAGGCCGAGAAAAAACCCTCCGACCGGAGTTTTAACTTAGTCAAAACTCGACTCCAAGTACACCTGCATTTCACAAAACAATCACCAAATACAGCCATTTAGACCTACAAATTTTAACTAAGTTAACGGCGTTAAATGAACAATTTTCGTGTCGGGTGGATGACAAAACCAATCTTCTAAAGAATTTGGATTGCAGGAAATATGGAATACAAAACAGAGAACTGCAAAGAAACGTGATAAATTCAAAACTACACTCGACCTCATCCTTTTTGCGGATAATTTGTTCAGCATTAAAAATTGAGCAGACAAAGAATGTCTTTTGCAACATTAGTTTTCACAAACCATAAGATTGATTGAGATGAAACATCTACAGAGTTATCAAGATAAATTAACTATGTCAATTCGATAACCGGATAGTTAACAACTAAAATCGCAACCAAAACAAGATTTCAGACACCATTTGCTCTGCTTGAAAATAAAAACCTTACAAAGCTATCTTACACAGAAAGTTAGGATTCCATCTTTCAGAACTCGTCCTACAGATAAAAAATAAATTGGAGTCATAATAATTATGCAAATTGTAATATTTTGAATGGGGTTTTGAGCAACAGTGAAAATGGAAAAAAAAAAGTCAGAGAAAAGAATACCTTGGTACAAACGTAAATGTAGTGAACATCGGGATTCTGCCCCAGCACTGCTTCCACCGAGCACCCATCGTAATCCAATGGAACAGGCTTTACTAAATCCCACTTCAGTTTTTTCGAGTTTTCATCCGAGGCAAGTTTTTCTAAGGAAACAGCATAAGATTAGGATCGAATTGGAGGTAAACTTGGCAAGATAACAATCGATTGCAGACATTCGTGAATAAAAAGCATATTCTCAAGTAAGAGCAGATGCTCCATGTAACATATTAAATGTACAGAAGTGAGAGGTTGTAAAGTGCCTCATCTTTGTACAGACTATTCTTTTCTGGCATCCATTAGGAAACAAGTAAAAAAGGAATTAACTTTCTGCCTAAGAAGCACATTTACTCGAACGACACAAGATTTTTATGACACTAAACTCAGTCGAAACCTCAGCAATTCAAAAGAGGAGCTTTTTCAAACTCGAAGAGAAGTAAGAGAGAGACACGAGAGAAACTTCAACAGTGAAATTTAATTGATTGTTGGAGTATAAGTTCTGTCAAACCTATCACATGTAGTTTAATAGTCCAAGCAAAGGATCTCAGCAGACTCATTCTATATATGGGAGCTCCATATGTAATCTGCAGCGAATGCAAAAATTGTCAGGCAAAAATAAAATCAAACAAGTCTTTATGAAAAGCCCAATCTGCAGGACACCAAAAAAGACAGATTAAACAACAAAAATATACCAAAAAGCAAAAATAGAAATACATTTACCAGAATATATACTCCTTTATTCTGGAGGACCCTATAGTTTTTCATCAACTGCTTCAATATATCAACATATCATGAAAAAAACTAAACAATTGACCAAAAATCAAAGAAATTTCGGAAATGATGCTGAAAGTTTAATTTAACCTCAGGACTTCATGAAGCATTTTATTAGCATTGACCCTGGAATCATTTCCACACTACAATCAAAAGAATTTTTTTTATAAATAGTCAGTAACCTAATTATAGGATTAAAAGGTATCAGGAGGCGCTACCCACCAGCAGAGAGTCCAGAGTCCCTGGAAACATGGTATGGAAAAGATCAGGAATTGCTTGAAAAAGGAAATTGGAAAATCTCTAGAATCGAGAAAGTGCCATGCGATGATTAATCAAATAATTAGAAACGTAGAGTACCTTTATCCACAACTGCATTGAAAGAACAATCTGGGAAAGCTCCCATGTCTCGCACATCCATTTGTAAGTCTGTTCAATTGTAGAAAACCCAAAGCATGTAAATGAAAATTCAAATTTTTCAAATCCAGATATTCACGTTCCAGCGATGAGTAAAGAATTTAGATTATTAGCTCATCGTGCTCTTAGAAATTGATCCAAGATTTACATGATTTCTAATTCCTAATACTTTGTTCATATAAAGACAAGTCTATGACTATGTGCTGCACCAAAAAAAGATGCGGTTACAAGATCTAATTCAGGAGAAAAAAAGGAACTCGAAGACGCATACACTTAAGCTGCGGCTTATCCGAGTATTTTTTCTGCATAGCTTGGATCGCAACAGACGAAATGTCGACATTGACGACATCCTGAAAACCATCGTCTACCATGCCTTCGCTAAATACTGAAAAAACAAAAGCAAAATCACCGAATTCTGGAAATGAAAGGCCATTAGAGAGCGAGATAAGACAGAACACCTGAGCTGCCGCATCCGACGACGAGAACGCGACAATGGCGGTCAGGGGCGTAGAGGTTAACGAGAGGAGCTAAAGAATGGTACTTTTGGTACCAATCGAACGGCAAAGATTCTTTGGAGTAGCGATCATTCCAGTACCAAGGCTCGCCGTATGCCTGCGTCGAACTCCCCATCCTCTCGACTCGTTCCTCCGTCGGTGCAGAGCAAAGTTTCTGAACGAAACCACCTTGGAAAACACACCCTTTCTTCTTTTTTTAATTATAAAGTATAAACATTAATTTCCTCCATTAATAAATACTTTTAAAAATAAAGAAAACATTTAACGAAAACGTTAACGTTATTTTTTTCTTTTCATCATCAACGTCAAACTACGTGGGTCAAAATATTTTCTAACTAGACCTTAGACCAAACTATTGTTTTAATAATAAATTAAAATATGCGTGGAAATGACCTGGTATCCAAAAAAACAAAATCTCTCGTCTCTGAGCCTCCACATCCCGACTCGACAGTTTGTGAAAGGATTAAATTACGATAACTCAGCGGTCCAGAAATAGAAGATCTTTACCTGATATCTTAAGAAGTTACTCTAACATTTGGGGTAACAACTCTCATACTAGAACAGTGTAAACGTTGAACTTAGGCTCTTGTACCCAATCTATCATCTCTGAGCCAACTAAGCTATGCCCGTGCGGGCTGCGTGAAAATGACCTAGTTCCATGCAATGTGAAATTAGACCGAATTCGATTCATTATTTGATTAATAAAACTAGTAATGAATCGATACAATTTTGCCTTTTTTTGATTGGGTGTAAGATTGATTCTCAATTTTTTCAGTTCAATTTTGATTTTTGTTATCGATTTTGGATTTGGGTTTGAGCTTTGTTATTTCAGTATTTAACATGTTATTATTTGATTTTTTTTAGGTAGGTTATAAATCAATTTGTTTTTTGTTTTTATTCTATTTTTAGCTATTTTAATATATCCAATTTTATTTATTTTGTCTCAATTTTCATGTTTTGGTTTTATTTACACATTAGATATATACTAGTGGAGACACGTGCAATGCACATGCATGTTATATAACATGTAATATTATTCTAAAATACAATAAGAGTTAAAATAGTAATTAATAAAATAAAATAAATCAAAACATTACAAAATTAAAAGATTATACTTTTGTAATACTATAATTTTTAGGAGGTAATTCAAGATAACTAAAAATAAGTGAATACTACTTAGTCAACTTTTTGAGATAATTCAACTTAACAGTCTCCATAATGTATCACAATTGATTTCTTCTTTTAAATATATTGCATGATATCCATGTGCTTATAACTGACCCGAAAATATATAGACATACGATCTAAGAAAAAAATAAAATAATTCAACATATAACACATCATACCAATGAAATACACCATCTTATGCAATCATTCAGCTTATTATCTCTTGATGTAAGTTTGGAAACTAAACATATGCAAGATTACATATTTAAAATTTGAACACAATTATAAAACTTCTTCACGTTGAATGACTTTTAAAAGAATGTACAAAATATTATATTTGTGTGAATGAAATAAAGATTTTAATTATCTATTTATAGGGTTTCAAATAACGAGTCATCATATAATGCGTCACTATGCATTAAGTTTAGTTATCGACATGTATAAAGTGAAAGTTTCTCATTACGTGAAGTTTATGTGTTGTCGTGCGTATAATCTAAATATTGCAATACATGGAGTCAGAATGTTGTCATACATGAAGTTGATCTGTCGTCATATATGGAGTAAGAATGTTGTCATACATGAAGTTGATCTGTTGTCATACATGAAATTTAAATGTCTCAATGTATAGCATCAATGTGTTATATGGACGAAAAATATTTAAGAGATGATAGAAAATAATAAATAATAAAAGAAATATAATGCACTAAATTATTTAATTGGTCATATAATAAGTAAATGGTGAAAGAAAAATAAAATAAATCAAAACATTAAAAAATCAAACAAATTGTAAGATATTATTTAATTGAAGCTTGAAATAGTATTCAATAAAATAAGAGCACAAATTTTAAGATATTATTTGATGGAAAGTTAAAATAATAATAAAAAATAAGAATGAAATAGATTAAAAATTATTATTTTAAATATATGGTTATAAGGTTAAAAAAGTTAATTATTAATAAAATAAAATATATGAAAAAATTCATTAGACGATATTACCAAGATAAAATCTTTTGTGTATAATTATAAATATATCAATGTATATAATTTACGAAACTCGAACATTTATAAATATTATAAATAAATCAAATTTTATGATGTATATTTTAAATTTTATTTTTTATATTAAATTTAGTTCTGTTTGGTTTATTTTATTATTTTTAATTTGAATCAAACCATAAGCAAACATTTGAGAATGTCTTGAACCCATATGATGCATTTGGTTCGGTTTAGTTTAATTTTTTTTATCATATTTTCAATGCTAGGGTCGGTTCTTGATCAGATCAATTTAACTTCTAGTTTTTTAATTGGAACCTGAAATCGAACGACAAAACCTTTCACTATCGCTGCTAAGCATTAATAAAATTATATGAATTTCTAAGAAATAAAATTAATTTTGATATAATACAAACGTTAAAAAAATACCAAAAGTATTATAAAATCTGCTTCAACTGTTTCCCAACTTATTTTTGGTTCAATCTCGGTTCTCTGGCTCACATGTAAAACGAACCGGCCCAATCGCGACCGAATCAAACTTCTGGTTTGGGAATTGGGTAAGGTTCCTTTCAGCTTTTGTGTGGGCCCGTTCCAAATTGGCACATGAGAATATCCACTTGAGAGAATTGACACCACTTTTACGTCAACCAATGAAAACGCTCCACCTGTCCTTCTTCTCCACCGTCTTTTTGTCTCGCTCGTCACGTGCCTCTGTTGAATAAAACAATTTTAACAAAAATCAAAATAAAAAGCCAGAGAGTCTTCTTCTTCTACGTCTTCTTCTTTCGTAGACTCATGTCTTGAAGCTTTAATCTCTCTCGCTCTCTCTCTCTCTCTCTCTCTCCGAGAGAGATGGGTTTTATTCTCCGAGCTTTACCCGAACCCTAGACTCGCTCATATGTTCTCATTTTAGGTGCTTCTGATTAGCCCTAAAGAAGCTGTTTCAGGCGTTGGCTTGTTTTTTCCTGCAGCGTCCTAGTTTTTGCTTCTTTATGTGTATCTTCTTCTGTGTTTAAGAGTCCTACGGTGGTTGTAGGTCGATTTTATATTAAATGGATCGATCTGATGGTGGAAGGTTCGGGGACTTCACCGATAATCCCTCAGGTTGGGTTTCTTTCTTTTTTACTCCCTTTAGATTTACTTTTTTTTTTGTCTTTGTTGGTTTTTCAACTATCTTGGCTTGATTCTTGCTTGTATTTTCAACTGGGAAAAGATTGTAAGTTTGATATTCGTCGTTTTTTGTAAGAAAATTGTAACTATTATAAGCGTTGAGACTCTCAAGTTGTTTTTCCCTTTGTGTAAATTTTTTTCAGCTGTTCAATTAATAATTTTTAATTTATTTTAACGAGGGACTGTAAGTGTGTTGATTATTGCTTGCGTTCGCGAACTCCTGATTATATTGCGATCTAATGTGAACTTGCACTGCTTGTACTTGGTAAATTACTTCTCTTACAGTTCGCAAATAAGTTGAACGGATTTGGTCTTCTGTTTCCCTTCATTTTTTATTTGGTGGTGTAATCCCTGGTCTCTAAAATCCCATCCCAACACTAAACATGTGAAAGAATAAAAATAATTATTCTGAGTCAAATGATAAATTCTTAGGCTAAAATGCCTGATTTTCATTGGAGCCGCCTTCGTGAATTCTTCCTAAATGAATTCTTCTGTGATAATTTTATGATAGAGGCAATCATAGTTATTGAATGTGAACCATTTGTGGTGTAAATTACAAGACCAGATTCCTAAACTAGATAAAAAGTGAGTAGAGTTTAGTGAAATTATTGTGATTGAGGTGTATGAATAGAATAGTAAAGATATATAAAAGTGGCTAATAGAGGAATTAGCAGGAGAGCCACGAGGATAACAAGAATACTCTTTTTTAAAAACTAGTGTGAAAATAAAGATTGTTTAGTCAAGTGAAATTTGGAGTTCTAAATCTATGAGATGTAATTAAAATCCATAAAATAAAAGTGCGTGACAGAGGATTGCAAGAGTTACCGAAGAGAGAAAACAAACTATCAATATGAGAGAGAGAGTGGTCAAATTAATAATTTGTTGTTGGATCTCTCGGCCAAAGCTTGCGCTATGGGTTGTGCTATAGCACGGCGTATTAAATCGATTCATTGGATAACTAGGGCTACATGACCTCTGATCTTTCTCCTTCCCTTACTTCCTTTCATACATAAGGCAAGAAACATAAGTTTAGGGCATCCATCCTTTAAATCACAATGTTAGCAATCTACTCAATGTTCTAGTAAATTTCTAATGACATGTTAGAAAATTACTAAATTCATTTTAGTTGTGACATGTTAGAAAAACACCCAAGTTCTCATAACAACAAAGAGTCAACCTAGCTGCATAGAAATTTAGCTCATGATAGCAAAATCAAGCATTTGTTCATTAGTAATCACCATGTGATTTTTACAATATATCTCATCGACTGCAGCGTCAAGTTTTGTTAGGCTTATCGAAAATCCTTTAGCTCATCGCCGACCGCTCGTTGCGAGTTTTTTTTTTTTTGCCCTTCGTTCAACTCTTATTTCCTTCTCCTGTGATTTTTGCTCCTTTTTGTCTCTCTTTCCCTTTCTAGCCGACCCTTCTCTTCATCGTCTTCAGCTCTTCATATATGTTTCATTCTCATGGTTTTTCTACTCGTCGCCCAAGATTCTCCATTCGTTCTCTCTTCTTTTTGTTCTTCGTCATCATTTCCTCAATTTTCTCCTAACCAAATATTCTAGTTGGGGCCTCCTGCATATACGACAAATCCACCTAACAGCTTACTGGAAAATATTAATCGTAAGGTAGATTATTAAATTACCCACGGGCTTGTTTTCGTGTCACTCTGCTACAGCTTACTTCTCAGCACAACAACTTTATCCCAATTATGCTTCTCGGTGATCTGTGATTTCTTAAGATTTGTGGCAGTAAATAAGTTTTTTCAAGACTTATCAATGAGTTGACAAATTACACTTGTTTTGGGCATAGCTTTAATGCAATTGGACTGTGAAAAAAAAACTAGCTTTATCCCATGGGATTGAATCGGGACCACTTAGTGGGTGGGCTATAAATTACTTTGTATAAATTTTGGAGAAGATCAAAGATTCACAACCTTGATGACAAAGCTAATGCTCAAGGGTGGAGTATTGTTGAAGATATATTATGAGATTATTTTAATACTACTTAATTCGGGGTAGTTTAAGTATTAACATAAAGTTACTTTTCTATAAATAGGATCACTTAAGGTTGTATTGAATTATCTTTGAATATTATTATTGTGAATGGAAAATCTTTCTCTAGAGTGCTTTTCTTCCAAACAATAGTTCATGGTCGCCATAACAGCTAATCGTTAGACCATGATGTGTTATTTTCCGATTGTTACTATTGTACCAAAATGAACATGTTTACTGCTCATCATCCGACAACCTAAGTTAACAATATGCTTTTCAATTTTTTCATATAATATTTAGGTATTTGGAGTTTAGATGTTTAAAGTTTGTTTTGTAACAGCCTCGCATGATGGAGTCTGTGTGTAAAACAATTGTTAGTCAGTATATGTTCTATTTTTCTTGCAGAGTTGACGTTTTGTGTATTCGCTACCTAAATCGTAGATTTTGTACCTTAATACAAATTGTGCTTAAGATTATATTTGGAATTAGAAAATTAGTTTTTGCCATCAACTTTTGTATCTTCACACTTATGCAGGTAGTAACATGTTTGATGCATCACAGTATGAGTTCTTCGGACAAAATGTTATGGAAGAGTTAGAGTTGGGTGGTTTAGAAGATGATGACATTCCTGTATTTGGGTCCATTGATGAAGAGTATCATTTGTTTGATAAAGAAGAGGTATGGTTTCAATTTGTTTATCTTCCATGCATTGATACAATTGGTTAGCATATTCTTAATTGGATTGATTATTTATCTACAAGAATCTGACAGGTGCTGTAAAATGCCAAAATTTCTATCCATACTATGTAGACAGCTCTTTCCTTTGGGTGTCATTTTGTGCAACATCTATGTATTCTTGTTTAGATTTGTTTTCATCTGGTTGAATGAAATGATGGTGGGAAAGAAATTATTTCTTAGATATATTTTTATTGATTTCTTATGCTGTTATGCAGATTTATGTCATCTGCCTATCATAATGTTTCCTTTTTAATGTTTTTTGTGCCTAATGCAATGCATGATTTACATACACTGATGTGATGTTGCCCACTCTTTGATTCAGCTAATCAATATTGAGGAAGTCACAGTTTAACACATACTTATATTTATATATTTTCATTTTCAGGGCATAGGTTTAGGATCAATATCCAGTGTGGATGATCTAACAACTACTTTTGCAAAGGTCAGTGTTTTTTTTTTTGGTTTTGAAAAATGGATTCTTTTGACACCTACTGATGTAGGAAGCAATATCATTCTTACTAAAAGTTTCCACTAATTTTTAAAGGGAAATAATTTAATTACCTAACCTAATACCTATAAAGCATGTTTAAACTTTGGAGTGTAGACTCCCTAAGCCCAACTTTCCCCGTTAGAGAATTTCCTTATGAGTGGTTCCAACCTTAATATGTGAGTGATGCTCTTGAATCATTCTTGTTGTAGTGTCTTAGTGTTTTTTACATGATATTAGTTCCCTTCAATATTATCTTAAGACACCTCAAAATGTTTTGGTCTAGTAGTAATTTATCAATTTAACGGGCGATAGTAAATTCAACAGATAGAAAGTGATATTACATCCTTCGAGTAGTGTTTTTTCTCATAATGATCTTCTTTAATGAAGCAAAAATGTCATTTTTCAGTGAAAAGGTGGATGGTTACCTCAATAGGATCTTCCTTTCTAAGCAGAGATGTTCATTTTTTTATGTTGAAAAAATATTTTCATCCATGTAGGAATAGTATAATGGAAAGGGAGTTGTTCAAAACAATCATATTTGATGAAGGATTATCGTGGGGTGGGATGTTGCTATGGAAGGAATATTCATTTGATAACTTACCTAGGATATAGGAAGACATAAAACAAAACAATATGAAAATACTATGAAAGTGGGCAATTTATGAGAAATGCTAATAGTTTATTACATAATTAACTTTAAATTAGCAAGGCACACGATTGTATTGGATGAATAATCTTCTTGAAATTAGTCCCACTCCAAAGTTTGAGAAAGGTTAGGATGGAATCATCCAAAAAATAATATGAATAGTATTATACGGCTGCATAAGTTTTGCTTTGCAAAAGAAATAAGAAAATAAAATGACATTATAAAATCAACTCTCAAAATCGGGAAAATGTAACAAATATAGAAAATGTAACACGCAAAAGGTACATCTCAACCCTTGATAAAAATAGAAATTCAAAAAATTAAAATTAAAATGTTAATGAATGAAACTAAACATGATTATGATAGGATCCGATTGGGCTGAACTGATGAGGCCTTTTTTTATTATGTTATTTCTTTATTTTGTGCCAATAGACTTAATTTTAGGGTTGCTATAAATATGTTAGGTTTGTTGAGGGAATATAAAAAATTTAGGATAAACTTTGGGGGAGAGGTGATCCTCTATCAATTGCTCACCAAGGAGAGAGGGGAGTCTCCATTAAGTGCTCACTATTTTGTGTTCTTGTTCTTGGGATTTATCTCTTTTTATTAGATATTCGTTCTCTTTCTTTTGTGAATTTTATAAGCTCTATCATCTTTATTTGATAGGATCCGATGGGGCTGAACCGATGAAACATTTTTCATTGTGTTATTTCTTTATTTTGTGTCAATAGAATTAATTTTATGGTTAATATAAATATGTTAGGTTTGTATCTTGGGAGAATATCAAGAATTTAGGATAAACTTTGGGAGTGAGGTGAGTCTCCATCAGTTGTTCAACAAGGGGAGATGGGAGCCTCCATTAAGTGCTCACCATTCCCTCGAGCTTGTCTATGAACAAAGATGCTCTGATACAAAAATGATAGAGCCTATAAAGTTCACAAAAAAAGAGAACAAGTATCTAATAAAAGGAGATAAATCTTCAGAACAAGAACACAAAATGGTGAGCACTTAATGGAGACTCTCCTCTTCTCTTGGTGAGCAATTGATGGAGGCTCACGTCTCTCTCAAAGTTTATCCTAAATTCTTGATATTCTCTCTAGACACAAACCTAACAAATTTATAGTAACCCTAAAATTAAGTCTATTGACACAAAGTAAAGAAATAACATAATGAAAAATGCCTCATTGGTTCAGCCCAATCGGATCCTATGAGATTCATGGGCTTGTTTGTGTTACATCAATCTCCTCCTCTTAAAAGAACTCGCTTTCGAGTTTTAAACAGATTGATATTAACTGTGTCAAGTGCAATGGATAAATGCGGGTGATTGATAAATAGGATTTTTATTCTCAGTTAGAAAATTGTGTTAATGTTTGAACCGCACAAGTATATACAAGCAAGCGAGGATAGTCAATCACAGTATTTGTTATTTATATAGTTGACAACCAATGTATAGTTGGTTGAAGGTAACCGTCCAACTTTTAGTTTCACTTATCTTGTATATACTTTTTTAGTAGATATTTGACTCTTTGAATCTTTTTTCTCAATATTCTGCGTGCAGTTGAACAAAGTTGTGATTGGGCCAAGACATCCAGGAGTTATTGGAGATCGAGGATCTGGATCATTTTCACGGGAAAGTAAGTTTACTCTTGTGAATATATCTTTGAAATATTTACTTTCATTTATATTGCCATGAAGCTTCAAACCTTGTTTTTGTTAGCTGTGGATTTCTTGACTTGCACAATCTTACAAAGGAATAGAGCTTTTTAGATGTTGAAATGTCTTTTCGTACTCAATCCATTCTTCGCACATTTTCTATATTAATAGACTTCATGTTACCAGCTAAAAAAGTCATGTTTTTAGATATTATTAATTTTTGTATTCACATTTTTTCAGATCCTATATTATATCCTCTCACTTTTAGTTCAAACACTTGAGTTGTCAGAAGGTTTGATGCTCTGCATTGCTAGTCTAACTACTTGGTCGAGTGGCTTTCAATGTGTAATTAATTTTTAGTGGAATTATTTACATGAGAAACATAAGGAGGAGAGGGTATTAGCTTTTACAGGCATGTGTGCTGTAAACATGCATGATGATATCTTCTTGATTATTTAGTTGACCACTAAGGCTACTTTGACGAAAGTTTTCGTTCATAAATGAAATGCATGCTTGATGATAATTATTGTTCAGCATTTACAACATCACAGGGAATAAATGTTTTTATAAAGCTAAAATAAAGATCAATTTGTGGGTTAATATTTAAGCCAGAAAGTACAGAACATTAAAGATGTGTGCTTTGGAGAATGAATTTTCGTTGATTATTTACATTCTTAATGTAAATGATGAAAGAACCGCACTGAAAAAGTTCTCTACAATTGAAAAGGACTTGCAGCTATATTCATCCATTGGGTAGTTTTTTATTCATGTTGCGTAATTTTAATTAATGTTAGCTACTGAAGTTCCTAGTTCAACATCTAGGAGAGGATAACGATTAATTTGTTTCTTACTGAAAATCTCAATAGAAAGATAATTCCCTATTGGAAAAAGAATTGCATTTTACATTAGTTGATAAATATATTCATAATTTATTTTTTGGCATAGTTAATATGTTTTTCATTTGAGTTATTCCTTAATAGACCATTTCCCTTCAGGTTCGTCTGCCACTGATTGGGCAAAAGATGGTGATTTTTATAATGGGTTAGATCAGCAAATATTTAATGCTGAATGCTCAGAAGAGAAAAGATGGTCATCACAACCTCAATATTCATCTGATCATCTCCCTGAATCAAAACCTTTGTATAGAACATCTTCAAACCCCCAGCATCAACCAGTTTTGAATCACTTCTCTAGTGAGCCAATTTTAGTACCAAAATCTTCTTTTACATCTTTCCCATCTCCTCAAGGCAGTTCTCTAGAATGTTCACCACACCATCGAAGTGCTTCTATTGCTGTTGATGCTCAGTTTCCCTTCTCTCCCCCAAATCTCTCTCCTTTATCTCTTAAGTATAACCTACAGTTAGCTGGATTACATCATAGTTTGCAGTTCCCCATTCCTGGCCTTTCTTTTAGTAGCAGGCCACCAAATCAGTGGGTAAATAGAGCTGGCCTCTTGCATGGGGATGAGTCTCTTCTTTCAAAGAATATGCTTCAACCTCAATTATCCCATCAGAATGGTTTAATGGCCCAACAAATGATGGCTGCGCATCAGGAACTGCAACAGCAGAGATTGCACCATACAATTCCACCATCTTTGGCTCATTTTGCTACTCTTCACTCTCAACTCTACAATGTCTATCCAACATCATCGCTGAAGGGGATGATGGGATTGACTGACGCAAGAGATAAAAAAAATAAATCACAAAGAGGGAAGCATAGAAATCATTTTTCTCAGCAAAGTTCCGACACTGGTAGCCACAAAAGTGATTGCGGAACAATCCAGTTCAGATCTAAGTATATGACTGCTGATGAGATAGAGAGTATTGTTAAGATGCAGCATTCTGGTGCACACAGCAATGATCCTTATATAAATGATTACTATCACCTGGCTAGTGTTGCCAAAAACAGTTCTGGTTCAAGGTTGAAACATCCATTCTGTCCATCTCACTTGAAGGAGCTCCCTTCTCGACCTCGAGGCAGTGGAGATCATGCTTATATGACTATTGATTCTTCTGGTAGAATGCCCCTCAGTTCCATACGTAGGCCACGTCCTCTCCTTGAAGTGGATTCTTCTTTCCCTGGTTCTGGGGATGGTAGCTCTGATCAATCAGTGTCAGAGAAGTCTCTTGAAGATGAGCCTATGATTGCTGCTAGAGTTGCCCTCGAGGATTGTTTTTCGCTTCTTCTTGACATAGATGATATTGATCGATTTTTACGATTTAATCATCCTCAAGATGGAGGACTTCAGTTTAGACGACGGAGACAGATCCTACTGGAAGGTTTGGCAGCATCTCTTCAGCTTGCCGATCCACTCAGCAAAAATAGCCTTGGTGTTGGTCCGTCGCCTAAAGATGACATTGTATTCTTACGCATAGTATCTCTTCCTAAAGGTCGAAAGTTTCTCTCTAGATTTCTTCAGCTTGTCTTTCCTGGCACCGAGCTTGCTCGAGTTATCTGCATGGCTATCTTTCGCCATTTGAGGTTTCTATTTGGCAGCCTATCATCTGATTCGGGAGCAGTTGAGACAATTAATAATCTTGCAAAGACAGTATCTGCCTGTGTAAGTGCTATGGACCTTCGAGCACTTAGTGCTTGTCTTGTTGCAGTTGTTTGTTCCTCAAAACAACCACCACTCCGTCCTCTGGGAAGCCCTGCTGGAGATGGAGCTTCTAGAATTCTAAAATCAGTTCTTGAGAGGGGAATCGAAGTATTGACTGATCCCCATTCCTCTGGTAAATGTAGCAGGGCAAACAGAGTTCTTTGGCAGGCCTCGTTCAATGAGTTTTTTACTATTCTTACCAAGTATTGTCTGAGTAAATACGAGACTATAGTGCAATCCTTATTCACCCGAACCTCATCTAACAAGGAGATGATTTGGTCAGAGGCCGCCAGAGCCATTGCCCGTGAAATGCCAGTGGAGGTTCTCCGTGCAAGTATTCCTCATACAGATGATGATCAAAAAAAGCTTTTGATGGATTTCGCTCACAGGTCGATGCCTATTTCTGGACTTGTAACGTCCAGGGTGGAAATAATAGCCAAGTAAACTCTCAATCAGTCAGGGGTTAAAGAAAAAACTATTCATGAACAACATTGATTATGTGTGTTTTTCCAATGGGAGGCGATGGAGTTCGAGATATGGTGGCAGATAAATGGTTTGCATACAGTCCAGGATTCAGTTTTTAAGAATTCGAGTTCCTCTGTTTATCCTCCCCCTCCTCCCTAGAAAGGTGCAAAGATGATGTGTTTTATGCTTGTTTTAGTGAATGAAGATCGTGCGTGAATGATGGGTTGTTTTCTCCTGATGCTCTGTTAAAACATGCTCAGAGCAAGTTTAGGAGTGGAAGCTTAGGAGACATTATGTACAGGTACTATTCAAAAACTATATCCACTTCTTTTTTCTTTTTTCTTCTCTGTTCCTATTTGATATAATATTTTGATGGCCTTATTCTCGTGCCTGCAAGTAGACAGAGGTATGCTATGCAAAACTCTTTTACTGTTGGGATATTTACTCGTCTGTTTTCCTCGGCTTTTGTTGATTTGATATAGTTCGAATTGATTAGGTCTATTTAATGGATATTATATGACTTGTTGCTGATCATCCACAGGTTGTTTTTTGCTTTATCCTTTTGTTTGTTGACATAAAAAACAATGTCAATAGTTCTATCTGCAAATGTCCTGAAACAATGCTTTGATCTTTATCGTTGAATTTGCTTCGACTTTGGTAGATGAAAATGAACTTGGTTTACGTTGTTCGAACAAAACTAGATTCACAAATCAACCATTGATTCAAGCTCAATTTGTTGTTTTGGAATTTTTGAGGCTTTATGTCTTGGTTCACAATCCTTAGACGTGACATTGTTGAGGATTGAGAATCACAACAGAGATAAAATCCCTAAAGAACAACTCAAAATAAGCTCTGTGGGTTCTTCTTTTCCTAGCGGGTCTCTAATTTCACTTGGGGTACATCCTTTTATGAGATATATGAACTGAGGATGTTCTGAAGGTCAGGCAAAGTCCTATTCTTGCAGTCGTTTCGATCACCGAGACAGTTTTACTGGCTGACTATAAATCTTGACCGGATTGAAACCTCCCACGCTATTAAGTACGATGCAGAACTTGTTTCATAATTCAAGAACTCCACCAGCAGAATATATAGCCATTCTACACTATTCTCGACAATACAATACAGTAAGAGACACACAAACACATCAATGGCATAAAAATTCTAGAACCAAGTAACTTCATTCCAATGAATGGTTATTTTAAAGTCCAAATGCTCATTTATAAAGAAATGACCATGAGTTGACTAATAAACAAACATTCTAACGTAAGGAAAGAGTTAGCCTTGACCTTGATAGTTTCTATTACGATCTCTTTCCAAAGATTTACCTTTGGATCGAGTAACGACTTCTTGTCTCGTCATGGAGAGAATTGTAGGGAATTTGAAAAAGAGAAGAGGAAGAAAGAGACAAAAATTAAAATTAAATTTTATTGATTAATTGTGTCATTTCCAATAGGGTTACATCTTAAATATAAAAAATTAAGTTAATTTAAATAAAAAAATATATTATAGAAATATAACTACTTGATTAAATAAAAAAATATTAAATAAAGAATGTAATCGTTCTATAAAATAAAAAATTAAAATTAAAAATGACTAATTTTATTTCTTGTAATATTGCTTTCTAAAAAAAGAATCTACAAGAGTCACGCCCGTAACAGTTTGACTATAGAGTGACACGTCACAATTTTCATTTTTACTACAAAAAAAGTGATCAATCATAGTTCCAAGTTCTACATTCACATGATAGTCACTTTGAGTTCATATGTGATCGGCTTATTATTGATGTTTAAACAACAAAACTAAATTGCAATATTGCAACATTGAGATCATACGTTGATATCAGCCAGAAAAGGATAAAACAATAAAGAACAAAAAGCCTTCCTTCGACGACGAAAACAATTAAATTTCAAATTCAAATAACAAGACAAAGAACAAAAAGACTTCCTTCGATGACGAAAATAATAAATTTCAAATTCAAATAACAAGACGGAAGCATACACCGACTTTTGTACACCGAAAATTGCCAAACAAATCGTTTGTTTTCTTATAAGACCCATCTCTAAGAAATTATAATGACGCACATGGTCAATCACTATAAATGAAAACAAAAGCAAATTAATGCATTAACATACCAAGAACAAAGTAAGTAGGTAGGAGCCGAGCAATCATCCTCAAGCTTGTTAGTTCATCATCATTTAGCTTAGAATTACCTGGTAGAACATGGTCTGTATGAAGGCTATCTGCATCGACAGGCAAAGGTATATTCGGCCACCGTCAATGAATCTAGGTCCTAAGTCAACTCGAAGGACGATTGGTATTGTCTAAGAAGAGGCTTCTCAGTACCAATATGGAAATATGAGAGCAAAATGATTCTGATCAAGAGATGTAAATAACTAGGAATCCAGATTTCCTCCCCAAATTTCACAAGCAGATTTAACGGATTTAACAAAGAGAATCTTGAGAGAAATCGATCGAACCTCAACTGTTTCTCGCGCTCGATCGATGTTGCGATAGTTGCTTCTTTTGCGTGGAATTTGAGAGGTCGATCGCTTCATCGGCGGAGCTTTGGGCGTTTTCACAGCTCTCTAATGGCACGGAATCCTCCTAGGTCACGAGAAACAAGAAGCATTGGGAAGAAACGACGGGGACAGGAAGGGGTAGCTGGAGTAAATACTTGCAGAGATTTTGGTTTCGACAACGATGAGAGGTCACTGCTTGAACGAGTCCCTGAAATACAAAGAATCGGAAGGGACATGGTTTTCGACAGCGATGGCGGCTTCGGTAGTGAACGAGAGAGAGAGAGAGAGAGAGAGAGAGAGAGAGAGAGCTACTAAATGAACACAGGGAAGACGATGGACCTGAGCAGACTGCTTAACCGGACGCTTCGGTTCGGTTCACTGAGATAAACCGGCCTCCTCCGATTTGTGGACGGGCAAACCTAGCTGAGCCGGAGCTCGGTCGGAACCAATCGGAAAATCTACGACTAGCGGTGATTGAAGCCACATTCACAGATCCGGTGATCGGCGTCAATGGCTTCCCTCGGAGACCCAGAAATTAACCAAATATTAAAATAAAAACGGAAACCAATTGAAGAATCTACACACAATCCAGAGATGAAAACTTAACTTCATTCACAAGTTTCTTGAGACAGAATGGCGATGGCTTCGAAAGAAGAAACCGAATACAAGATAATCATAAAACTACTCTACTTTTCAATGGTAGTAACTGTACTGGCACTTGAAGCTGCATCATCTTCGCCGCCATTGCTGTCTTCCTCAAGCTTCGCCAAAGCGAAGCAAAGATCAGACAGGCCTCTTCCGCTTCTCTCCATCACTCGGAACACCCACAGCTGAACTGTGTCGCCCGCCTCCAGACTATTCTCCTCCACCAAAGAGTTCCACTCTTCTATCAGATTGTAGACGAAGTTGTTTTTCATCTTCCACATTTTCAGACACAGCGTTTTTTCTTCGAGACTCGGGTCGATCACCAAAATGTCTATTCCTCTCATAGTCTTCGTGTTCGGGACGTGTTGACTCAGAATCCTCTTCTCCGAGTCGGAGAGAAAATCGGTTCTTCTTTGATTGCAGGGAATGGAGAGGCGAGAATTTCCCGAGTTAACATCAGAGTGACGAAGCTGCTTCTGGATGACTAACTCCACTCTCTCCCCTCCCATTACTCTTATTTTTTCCGCTAGGGCTTCCGCCATCGGCGGCTCTTTTAGGATCGGCGGTTTCAGTTCCTGCTTACGCTTCTCTTTGCTCGCCTTCGAGCTCTGCGTCTTCTTCGTTGTTTTACATTTCGGAATCCCTGTAACTGGGGATTCGAATTCCCCTTTCCTCTTTTTCAAAGGAAACTTCTGGTTCAACCCCCAGAGAATAGAAGAACCAGACAATAAAGTTTCATCAAATGCTCCCAATTCATCTCTCTCGTTCTTTAACGCCATTGCTCCCATTGAATTGGGACTCGTCTTCCTCTTCTTCCGATTCTCCTCACTCGAGAGAAAAAATCGAATTTTTCTCTTCTTCACCGGAAGCCTCGCGTTTAATTCCCAACATTTGGAAGCGACAGACGCTAAGAATTCCAACGGACACTCGCCCATCGTCCTCTCCTCGTCGAAAATTCCGACCCGAGCAGACCTTTTCTTTCTTGGTATCGCACATTTGCCCGAACAAATCTTCATCCACCATCCTCCTTCCTCTCGCGCGCCGCAACGCTCGTCAAACGGAGAGAGCCCCTGGGCAGTAAAGAAGAAATCCTCCATTCCGCCTCCGAATCTCAGAATTCAGACGAAAAACAGAGTAACAGAAGAAGGATTGCTGCAGTCGAAAAACAGAGCAAGTAGAAAATGGAAAGTTGGACCAAAAACAAGAAGCAGAGTGATGATTGAAGCTTCATCTGAGATCATATATAGGGTGAGATGATCGCAATGGTTAAGGAAAGTAGAGTAAAGTACCGTTGGACGAGGGGTGCTCCATTTCCCCCCAAAAGACAATCGTGTTTTCGCGCCGGGAGAGATCATCTTTCCAAATTCGAAGCGCGAATGGAAGTTCTTCATTGGCAGAAATCCCGTAATTCTCGCGAACATTCAACGATCGTCGCTTCGACGCAGGTTGTCTCCAACGGTAAAATCCAAGTCTCCACTTACCAAAAACCCCCTTCTCGGCGCTCGCTGCTCAGGCTCTTTTTTCTTCTTATAATCTGGACCGTCTCAGTAGTATAACACATATTTTAATAATTAAATATATTTTCATTATCAATTTCCTAATTTTATTAATTAATATTGTAACGAAAAAATAGTATAAACATCCAACAGAGAGAAAAAATAGGATAAAAAATAGAATATTATAGTAAATTTCAAGAAGTTTTATATTTATTACAATAATTTATATTTTATATTTATTACAATAATTTCAAGAAATTTTATTGACTTACATAATTTTAACTGAATTTATGTGTTTTTATATTAAAAAATTATAGTAAATCGTAAAAATATTTAAAAAATTTAAAACTTTTCAGATTAACATATTATGTTGTTGTGAATAAGTGATTAAAATATCAAGTCATTGTAATCATATTTTCTTAACCAAATTAATTAAAAATTAAAAATTTAATAAAATAAAATAGACTGGATGCAATGACATTTCCTCGGATGTCTGTACCGGACGCAGTGACACTTCATCGAATGTCCGATATGGATGCAGAGACTCTCTTTCGGATGTCCGAAGAGTTCTAAAATGATTTTTTTTAAACGTACGCCTTTTTCGCATATTTACCCGAATCAGGCTCAAATTTGATGTTTACCTAAAAAAAAAAATTTGATACTAGGATAAAAATCCAAAAAAATATGAACTTTGGGAAATTTATAAAAAACTTCAAACTTTAAAATTTATAAATAAAAAAACTCAGACTATAGGTAGACCAGACACAACCAAGGGGTCGTCTGAGAATAGACCAGGAGGTCCATCCTTCGATTCAGGCAACCAGGTGGGCGCAAAGGAGTGGTGGTTAACCCCAGACAATTCAAGCAAGGGGTAACCCCGACAATGCAAGCGTATGTAATAATGATATTATTGTGCATGCTGATGTTAATGACGTTGTGACGATTCTAGCAATAATGGTTAAATCCTTTGATCTAGATTTGTGTCGGACCTTAACATCCTTGTTCTATAATATTAATAGGAGGAACGATACTCTAAGCTATTATGAATGAACTCACACGACTCATATGGATAATAATAATATGGAACGCTAGGTTCATCCTCGTCATTCCGAAAGCTAATCACCTAATTGATATTGACTCAAAGTGATCTTGATTAAAGTTTTCCATATTAAATTACTATTTAAATTGACGATTTATGTTTGAAATTCTAATGAATATGGGCTAGTGTTGCTTATTAGTTAATCTCCTTTGTATTTAAGATCAACTTTGAGTCATGAAATAATACTTAGGATAACCATGTAGATAATATTATAAGTTAAATCATGTTATTTGATCTAACCACCTATGCAATATAATACATGTTTAATAATTACTTCATGACATCTTAGACAAGATCCTAATCATCATCTATACTAAGCAAAAGATGAACTATGAAATGAGAACATTTTAAAAAATAAAATATAAAAAATAAGAAATGAAAAGTCAATTAAATATCAAAAGAAGGATTAATTGAAAGTAAAGACAAAAAAAAAACAAATAACAGAAATATTTATCTAATTAATTATATTTTATAATCATTGATAAAGCAAAGAATTAGAATTGAATATTAAAAAAAGAATTAATTGCAAGTGAAAAAAAATAAAATTAAAAAAAATCCCATGAATTTCAAAAGTCCAAAACCGGATTTGGTAGTGGGGATAGAAACCGATAAACCGGAACCAGATGATGACAAGGTCGATCAAAACCGAAAAGCTCAGCAGAAACAACCAGGCATAGAAAATTGGTCAATCCGTGACAACAAGCCCCTACTTATTAGTATATATATAGCTAACCTTGGGTGGATGCATCCAAATTTTCTCCATCTCTATAATCTTTATTCCCTCCTCATATGCCGGGAATCGGGAACTGTGTTGTGAGTTCTTCCACTCTTTTTCGAAGATCTGCCACCCGATCTCTGAGTGGGAAATCAGGGGATTGCACGAATTTCATGAAATCTTGGAGCTTTGATCCCGGCACTAACTTCTTTGCATCGATAGTTATACCAACACCCTCGTTGATGAAGTTTGCGACTATGAAGAATTCTTTCTCCGAAAGTCCTCTTGTTGTCATAGCAGGCGATCCAATTCGAATGCCTCCGGGCACCAGAGCACTCTTATCACCTATGATTTGTGAGGTTAAAAGAGATTAAAGAAAGAAATGTAAAGATGTACAAAAAAGATTTGTGGTCGAACAATAGTTACCCGGAACTGAGTTCTTATTGAGGGTGATGGAGCTCATGTCCAGAATTTTTTCGACCCGAGCCCCGTCGATGCCCTGTTAATCAAATAAAAATCAGACAATCGCTTTTCTGAGTCTTAACTTAAAAATTTACAACAAATAAATGGACGAATTCAGTTTGAGAGTTGGCCAGGGCATTCCAGAAAGCACATTCAGTTGCCAAGGAAAAAGACATTCATCACCAATACACATTCTGGATAGGGTAATGTCCGACTTAACACACTTTCTTAACATATATTCTGACGTGTCAAACTGAGATTAATACAAAAAATATTATAAATAATTATTTCAATTGTAATATATTAAATCACACAATAACTAGACCAATGACAAATTCACACGTCAGTATGTATAATAAAAAAATATGTTGAGAAGGTAAATTTAGATTAGTGTTACAAATAATATAATAGCAAAGCTCAATGACAAGACACAATCAAAAGCTTACCAGGGGCCTGAGATCTACAAGAACCAGGTGATTGTCACTTCCACCAGAAACGAGTTTGTATCCTAACTCAACCAGTCGGTTTGCAAGGGCTCTACAATTGGATACCACCTGTAGGAAATAAATTACTGTCAATCAGAACTAAAACTGGGATTACGGGCAATGACAGTGAAGGAATTTTACATTATTCTGATAAGTCTTAAATTCTTGAGATTGTGCATGCTTTAAGCAAACAGCAAGGCCCCCAATCGTATGATTGTGTGGACCACCCTGCACCATAGAAACAACCATTTATTTTATTATTAAAGAATAAACAGAACACTTCTAATAAAAATAAATCATAGCGGGGTAATTAGCCAACCTGCAAACCAGGAAAAACTGCATTGTTAATTGCAGATTCCAAGTCCACACCAAGGACAGGATCCTTCTTAAAAAAGATCATGCCACCTCTAGGACCTCTCAAGGACTGCAAAGTAATAAACACATCCATTAGTTCTAAAAAGGAAAATGATTAAACAGAGAAAACAGTTAATTTTCATATCCTTACAACAAACAAGTTGTTTTGTGAATTACAAAACGTCAATAATCAGGAAAACTTTGCATTGTATTTATCATCAGAACATTGCAGAATTTTTCATTCGCTATTTTTGCACTCAATTTACACAATACACAGTTCTCTTGTAATTAGCAAGAAAATAGTTATAGGATTTACCAAAAAAACACAACATTAAGTTAAGTTGAGGCATCAAGTATATGGAGAGAAGGCACCATCAGCTAACCATATCGCAGAACTAATAGAGGATCTGACCATGGAGATGGAAAATTTAAACAAAAAAGAACACCATACCTTGTGTGTTGTGGTGGTTACAATATCACAGTACTCAAATGGATCAGCAAGCACAGAAGCAGCAACAAGTCCACTTATGTGAGCCATATCCATCATAAGAAAAGCTCCAACAGAATCCACAATCTTCCACAATACACCACAAGATTACAATCACATATCAAAATGAAATTTATCAAAAAGAAAAGAATGCATGGCAGCAACAAGTCTTTTAAAATTGTAACCTTCCTCATCCGGCTATAGTTAAAATCTCGAGGATAAGCACTAGCACCAGCAATAATTAGTTTTGGCCGAAACAGAATTGCGGTTTTCTCAAGCATGTTATAATCAACCAGACCTGTTTAAAATTGTAATTGTAATGAGAAGAGAAACACCAGCATAACAATGATTGATGAAGCAATGTCAATAATGTACCGGTTTCTTCATCAAGTCGATAAGGCATAGATTCAAAATAGATAGAAGTGCCAGAAACTCGTCGTTTAGGAGTCATGAATCCATGCGAAAGATGTCCCCCAT
Organism: Begonia fuchsioides; assembly: GCA_003255005.1. Taxonomy (NCBI): domain Eukaryota; kingdom Viridiplantae; phylum Streptophyta; class Magnoliopsida; order Cucurbitales; family Begoniaceae; genus Begonia; species Begonia fuchsioides. The sequence goes on from QAOC01004245.1 coordinate 55,991, forward strand.
GAGGTAAATCCAAACCCTAGATCAGTTGCAATTGTAAATCAAATCAAATCAAGTAATCCAAAATGAAACCCAGCTAGAGATAAACCTGTAAGCAATACTAACCATTATACGGTCATGTGGTTTAAGAACTGCAGTATAAACCTCAAAATTAGCAGGGGATCCAGACAGCGGTTGGACATTTACACCCCACTTTTCTTCATTTAAGCGGAATGCTGCTAAAGCCCTTTGCTGACATAGTATTTCCAGCTCATCAATGTGTTCATTTCCACCATAGTATCTAAAATGTATCAGCACAGATTTGTCTTTTACCCTCTTTTTTTCAAATTGGGGTGGGATAACCAATAAATTCTAGATGTGGGAGACCTCTTACCTTTTTCCAGGTAGTCCTTCCGAATATTTATTTGTGAGGCATGAGCCAACAGCTTCCATCACTGCCCGAGATGTGAAATTCTCTGACGCAATAAGTTCAAGACTTTTAAACTGTCTTTGCTTTTCGCTATCAATAATTGCACGAACTTCAGGATCAGCTTCAATTAGACAATGGTCCACAAAGCTGCTTCGGTCACCTGCATTCCAACAGAAAGCAACCTTCACTAAGATATCTCATTCAGTAGCCACTGATATCGATGGCATTGAATTACTCTAATAAAGCATGATTCACTGTCGGTAATCTTGTTATAATCTGAAAGGCTTATAGTTTGAAAAACACTTTGTATTAAACTACTTTCTCACTCTTACTCTCACACCCAATAGTAATGTTCTATTAATGCAGTCTTTGAAAATCCCTATGAGATAAAAAGATCACGCATCAAATTCCATATAATCAATAAATGAGATTCATACTAGCTCAGTAAAATTAAGGGAAAGGCCTGGATCTCAAGTGAATCTCAAAGCATTAACATAATCCTATATATGAAGTTTGACTCAAAGTATGATCACTTCAAACAAGAGATTTGAGCAGTCCATAAGGTACCATACCAGATTAAGAATACAAATCAATTCGAAGTGAAACATAAAGAATGAAGCAAGACAAAAAATAAAACGAAATAACAGAACAGAAAATTATCTACCTCCACTTTCAGAGACATTGACACTTGCAGAAGTGGATGGCTTCCCTGTGACCAAACTTCCATTCATGCGCAAAGATTTACGTGGATTTACTGGACTAAACTTCAAATGCTGTGAAAACCTAGAGATGGTAGACCCTTTCGAGGGGAAAGTCGATCCATTGGTACAACTAGCATGTTGCAAAGAACCCATTACAGCAGCTCCATTACAAGCCTGCATACTAAATTCTTGGGATAGTTCACTATGTATCCCTATATATACGAAATAAAACTGAGTTAAGCAAGCAGGCTTCAAAAGTAACTAATAAAAAGTCACACAACATAGACAGATAAAAACCTAGTTTGGAGGCCATGGAATTAAGAATCCACGTTGACAATCTCCATTGTTTGATGTTAAATATTGAAACTAAAATATTTTGAAATTGCCTATTAAATGAAACAAATTTCCACAATGAAGAAAAACAGTTCTGAAAGCAAATTGTGTTGTCAGTAATAAATTAACATCCAAATATATCCCCAATTCAACAACATTTCTTCAAACCACAAAACTCTTTAAATTCAGCATAGAAGTATCTTTACTCCTAGGTCCATTAAACCCTATTTAAATACTAAATAACTTTGAACGGTATCTTTACTTGATTAGTCTCAGTTTTAATCCTTCAGTTCAAAAGCATTACGAAAAACTTATTTAAGCAGATAAGCAAACACCAAGGGCATATCTATAGAATTTCGACCAAGTGGCAGTCCGCCGTAGACGGCTGATTCGATGTTCGATAGCCGTCTGCGCCATTGCATTATGCAGGCGACTCTGCTGTCACACAGCCATTCACCAGGGGCCTATTTTCCTTTTTCGGATGATTTGATTTACCTATTTTATGTAAAGTCAGGGTTTACAGTAACTTTTTACATAGAAAATATTATGCAAATTAACAGCGTAAAAATGTATAAAACACCCATTTTGTAACTATCCATTAATTACACAGAAAAAAACATCAACTAATCCTTAAAAACACTCTTTAAAATGTAAACAACGTATCACAATAAAAAAAAAATCAGAAATCCATCATTAAATCTTTTCATTCAAACAGTAAAAGAAGATTAGACAATATGATCGACAACTCAAAAAAAAAATCAACTAATCCTTAACTGGAAGACGAAATGTAATGGACTACTAAAAACACTTTTTTAAAATGTAAGAACAGTATCACAATAAAAAAAAAAAAGAAATCAGCAATGAAAAAGGAGTTCAGAATTCCAGTCACCTGAGCTTCACCTTTTACTAGCGGACAGGAGAGGAGAAACGACGGCGACGACGAAGAAGGCGGCGAGTGTTTCTCTTCTGCGCGAGTGGTTTACCACCTCACTTGTGTGCGTCGATCGTACGGTGTAGTTGATTTTTTAGACTGTGATTTGCGGGGTGCATTTATATTATAAATGGGTTAATGCCCCGAACCCGACACCTCAGTGAATAACCAACCCGATTAAAACTGTATCCTGACCGACCCGCCCACAGTACTCAGTAGTGGTCGGGTTGCCCACCCCAAGCTGGGAAAAACTAAACTGATGGTAGTTTTTGGAAAGAACGAAACCCTAAGTATATAAACCTTTTAGGCTTCCTATCTCTGAGAAACTGAGGTAAAGGTTGAGAAAATGGTGAAGTTCCTCAAACCAAACAAGGCAGTCATCGTTCTGCAAGGGCGATACGCCGGTCGGAAAGCTGTAATTGTTCGTAATTTTGACGATGGCACCCGTGATCGCCCTTATGGGCACTGTTTGGTGGCAGGGATCAAGAAATATCCCAGCAAAGTTATCCGCAAGGATTCGGAGAAGAAGAGGGCCAAGAAATCGAGAGTGAAAGCATTCATCAAGCTTGTCAACTATCAGCACCTTATGCCCACAAGGTACACTCTCGATGTGGATCTCAAGGATGTGATTACGACTGATTCCTTGCAGTCAAAGGATAAGAAGGTTGTTGCGGCTAAAGAGACGAAGAAGAGATTTGAGGACAGGTTCAAGACTGGGAAAAACAGGTGGTTCTTCACCAAGCTCAGGTTCTGATTGGATTACCCTTTTTAAATTCAGGAGGAAAATGGTTTTGTTTTTTTGTAGCGTCACTCCCTGACCATGAGAATTTTGAAATATAATCGAGTTTTCTTGATGAATTGAATTCATTTGATGTTGTTTCTGGGTCGTCAAGCATTTGTTGAGATGCTTTTGAGACTGTCTGGTGAGAAAATTTCTGGGCTTATAATGTCACAATAAACTTACATTTTCCCTTGTATTTTCACAAAATTATCGTCCATTTTGATCTGCTCTAGCATATTTTAGGGTGAGTAATGGGACATTCCTTGCTCTTTCCTTGTAAAGCTTACATTTTTTCGATGTTTGTGCATCGGTGTGATTGGTCTGTTATTTGCCTATTACAATTCTTTTGGAATTTTACATTTAGAAGTGAATTTGATATGAGGAGGCAAGCATGGCTCTTTTGGGACATTTTATTTTCAATGCTACAAAGTCTTTCATTATCTTTGGTAATTCATCGTCCCTGGAATTCGTATCATTGGTGGTGTTCCTTAAATTCTCGATGTATTTCTTCGGCCCCCTCGGCCTGGACCGACTGGTAGTGAAATGATGTTTAATTTTGTTGGTAATTCATCATCTGTGTTAAATACAACCTTGAATTTTGTAGCGTGTTTCATTAAAGTTTCACTTATGTGCATAATTACGAAATATGCACGTTGAAGTTTCACTTATCTGATGCATCTTGTATGGACTATGGTTTTGGTTTGGTTTTATCCGCTTTTAGTTTGGTCTTGGGTGGATGGATCTATCAATCATGTCCGAATAATATGAATTGAATCGAGAAAGACTTAATCATGTTAAAAGAAAATTGGGTCGGGGAATCGAACGTGTGGAGAAATTAGTGAATATGAACGAGTGGGGTAGTCGAGCTTTGATCTTCATCGCGAGGCATGTAATATGAAACCCTAATTGGGTAATTTGGTATAATCAAACAAGAAAATCGATGGGTTTATTTTTTTTAATTTGGGTGAACCAGACCACAACATAAGAGACAGTGTCAACGACAGAATCAAACAGAGTACCCACCTTAAACTAAGCTTAATTTATGATTTAATTATATTTATGATTAATTGCCGGAATAATAATATTAAATAATGGAGTTAGAAAGAGTTATGAACCCATCATGTCCGCTCATCCAATCTCATCTCCTTCGTCATCGCTTTCTCTCCCATCCGCCATTGTTGCTGTTCCTCTGTTTCTCTCTCTAAAGCTCTGACACTTTTCCTGCAAAAACCATACGAACCTTTCTTGTCTCTACCTTCCTCTGCTCTGTCCTTTACTTTGGCCTAAAGGCTTTCTTCCTCCGAAAAGCTCTTCCTCTTTCGATTCTCTCTCTCTATTCCTTCGCCTCCATTATCATGCTCGGCAGCTTAGTTTTTCAATCCCCTGTCAACTCTACTAATCCTGCTCTGTCCTCTTCCATGAAGATGAAACGCGCTGATCGGGACCCCCTCGATTCCTCCGTCGCCGATCACTCCGCCAAGAGGCAGAACGCCGGCCTTAATTTTCAAGGCGGGACTAGCGTTTCCGGCGATCAAAGCGTCGAGGATCGCGAAGAAGAAGAAGAGCAGCTGCCGCGAGAGGAGGCGGAGCCGCTTCTCGACGGAGAGACGACCGGGCTGAGACTTTTGGGGCTCTTGTTACAATGCGCCGAGTGCATAGCCGTGGATAATCTTCAGGAAGCTAGCGACCTCTTGCCGGATATCTCCGAGCTCTCCTCTCCATTTGGTTCCTCTCCTGAACGGGTCGGGGCGTACTTTGTGCACGCCCTCCAGGCGCGTGTGATAAGCTCTTGTTTGGGTTCGTATTCGCCATTGACGATCAAATCTCTTAACCAAATCCAGTCTCAGAAAATCTTCAACGCTTTTCAATTCTACAACTCCGTCAGTCCTTCAATCAAATTCTCGCACTTCACGGCCAATCAAGCGATTTTCCAAGCTTTGGACGGCGAGGATCACGTCCATATTATCGACCTCGACATAATGCAAGGCCTTCAATGGCCGGGACTGTTCCACATCCTCGCCTCCCGATCGAAGCGGATCCGGTCCGTGAGAATTACCGGCTTCGGATCGTCGACCGAGTTACTTCAGGCCACGGGAAGAAGACTAGCGGATTTTGCGAATTCTCTACGGCTGCCATTCCAATTTCATCCATACGAGGGAAAAATCGGCAACCTAACCGATTTGAGCCAACTGGAGGTCCGGCCGAACGAGGCAACGGTAGTGCACTGGATGCAGCATTGCTTGTACGACATAACGGGGAGCGATCTTGGAACGTTGAGTTTATTGACTTTGCTGAGGCCCAAATTGATCACCATTGTTGAACAAGATCTCACCCACGGCGACAGCTTCTTAGGGCGGTTCGTCGAGGCGTTGCATTATTACAGCGCGTTGTTCGACGCGCTCGGGGATAGTTTGAGCGCAGACAGCGTGGAGAGGCATGTGGTGGAACAGCAGCTGTTCGGGTGTGAGATTAGGAACATTGTGGCCGTGAGTGGCCCGAAGAGGACCGGAGAGGTCATGGTGGAGAGGTGGGGGAGCGAGCTTAGACGGGTCGGATTCCGACCGGCTTCCCTCGCCGGAAACCCGGCTGCTCAGGCGAGTTTGCTCCTAGGGATGTTCCCGTGGAAAGGCTACACTTTGGTCGAGGAAAATGGCTGCTTGAAGTTGGGTTGGAAGGATCTTTCTCTCCTCACCGCCTCCGCCTGGCAGCCGGCCGATTGAATTACATCCGTTCCGACTTGGGATCGCATTGATTTCGACAACGCTGAAGAAAATCAATCCAACGAGGGCTCCATTCATCGCCGGGAAATGATCCGACAAGAGTGAGGGATCGACGAGGATTTGGACGACAAGGTTTGTGTCTTTAAATTGAATTACACTAATGTTTTTCAGGGTTTAGAAAGAGCACAATGTGAAGTATGGTGCACCAAAGGCCGGCAATCTTCCCTTTCTTTGATGTTATTCTTTGGAAAATCAAGAAAAACATGCAGTTTGACCAACCCATTCTCCTAGTTTCTTCATTTTCTCTTTCTATCTAAAGGGCTAACGAGTGTGAAGCTGTAAGAAACGACAAACAATGGTGTTTGAAAAGGCATAATAGAGCGACGAAGAAGATGAAGGAAGGGAAAAATTAAAGTAGGAAGGGTGGGGGGAGGCACATGGGAAGGTAATCCAGGTTCAGGAAAATCCAACCAACCCCCAGCCCATGTGTTAGTCCATGAGTCAGACAAGACAATCTTTGTGCTCTCTGCTTCACATTCTGTTCAACTCATGCCTATCTTTTTCGACCAACCCTTAAGACTAAACAGATGAAATACTGAATTGAGAAGGTAAAAAAGAGAAATTTATGAATAAATCATGTATTTTCGTCTAGTTTCTAAGTGCAATCCCCTCCAAAGACTGTGTTTATGCCAACTGTTAGGGAAACAAATGCTAAAAGTGGGAAAAGGGAAAGTGAGTGGTACCCAAAAAAAAGACAAATTAGAAAAAATAAGCCTGCACACATGTGTAGTTTCTCTTCTTTCTTTCTTATACCTGTAGCTTTCAGCTTTGGAAGAATAATTGAGAAAGGCTGTCAACTCCCTATAAAAAGACGTCACTGACTTTGCGTCCAATTTGGCTGAAAATTCAAACACCTCTCTCCTGTGTTTCCTTTTTTCTAACTTCATCTGGCCCAAAATAGTTTCCAAGACGATCGTGAGCTTGCAATTTGATGTAAATCCAGTTGAAATTGGAGAAATAATAGAATCATTCTCTTGCTTCCCGTGCAGGAACTATGTGGGACTGAACAAACGATTGATCAAAGCTTGAAACAAAAAAAAAAAAACAAGCTTTCATATGCATATATATTCATAAGTGATGTTAAAATGCCGAGCCAAATCATCGAAAAAGGAGGGAAAATCAAACCAGGATTTGCATTCGGAAAACTAATAGTGTTTTCCGAGTATTAGGCCGATGATCACGGACACCAGAGCCACTGCCAGGATGACTTTCAGCGTCAAAGAAACATTCGCAGTATGAATGACTGTCTCTGATGCTAAAGAGGCTGCGTCTGTTTCCTTCTTCTGCTTCCTCTTCGTCGGAGAAGTAACTGTCGATCCAATATCTATTTCCCTCGATTTTATTTCAACACCATTTACCTACAGTTACAGATTTGTAAGAAAAGTGTGTAATTTGATCCATTTCCTTGCGAGAATTAGCCTCTTTCTGCTATTGAAAGAAGACCATATAATTCATCTTTTTCTGTCTTGCAAATGTGCATACCTCTGCTTTCAGTTGAGCTTCAAATGTCTTCAATTTTTCTTCCAGATCTTTGATAAGAGTTTCCAGCCCTGTTTTTTCTTCAATCTCAGCCCTCAGTGTTCTTATTTCAGAAAACAGAGAATCCTCATTTTCTTTCTGCTCTTTGAGTTGCCCTTCCAACTGCTCTATAGTTGATTCTAGTTCCCTTTTAGTATTTTGATTGGTTAGATTGAGAAGGTTGTTTTCTTCCATAGGGGAAGATATCTGCAAAAGACACGCTTAGGCAAGCATATACTAATTTAAAATGTCTCAAAATTGGCGGCAAACCTGAGATTGTAAGCTTTGCTCATCGGAAGTTAGCTTCTGGGTCAAGTTTTCGATCAATCTTTCATGATCTTCAATCGATTTGGATTCATGCACAGCCATTTCCTGAGCAAGCCTCATATTTGCCTCGGCTAATCCCACATTTTCTCTCTCTAATTGACTCCCCTTGTTTTCCAACTCCACTACAACGCTTTCGAGGTGCTTGAATTTCGTAAGAGTTTCTTCCATTTGAGCCCTGTGAAATTCAGCATTCGAAGAAGCTTCCTGGGCGTGTTCTTCAAAGATCGTTAGCTGACATTCTAGCGATTTTAGCTTTTCTTTCAAGTCATTAACTTCTTCGTCTCTCTGGTTATCGGCTTCGATGGATCTTGAGTGGTTCTCCATTGTTTCTTCGCTGCTGCTTTTATGAGAAACGATTGGCTGTGAAGCCATTTCCTTCTCCGTGAGAGCAGAGCTGAGTAGCTTTTCGAGTTCATCGACCTTGCTTTTGAGCTGAATATTTGTATCTACCAACAGTTCATTCTCAGAGGTATACTGAGAAGCCCTAATTTCAACTTCCGAAATCTGTCTCTTCAGTACTTCATTTTCGCTTTTTAGCGAAGCCGATTTCGTTGAAGTTTGATCAAGTTCGTCTTTCAAATCTGCAGATTTAGCACCAAATTCAGATACCTGCTCTTCGTAAATCTTGACTTTCTCCTCAAGATCTATGTGTTTCCCAGAGAGAACTTGGGCATCAAAATCCCTGCAAGTAAATTTTGTGATTTCTTCTTGAAGCTCCAAGTTTCTAGCTGTACTTTGCTCTAGTTCCCCCTCTCTAAATTTCAATTTTTCGATCACCTCACTCTCCCTGATTCTAGAAGCCTCTAGATCATTCTCCATACTTCTGATCTTCCCTTGAGCTAGATTCAGTTCATTCCTGAACATGTCCAGTAGATTTTCAGACTCAGCCAGCTTCTTTCTGGGAGTATCGATGGCACTTACTAGATTTTTCTTCTCTTCCGAAATGATATTCAACGACTCTGTTGATTCTCTTTCCTTTTCATTGGCAGCAGCCAGTGCAACTTCAAGGCTCGATGCTCTTGCTTGGAATGCTTCAAGTTCGAACAATGTTTCAGACATTTTGTCATGATATATCTTGGATTCTGCTTCGACATCCTTGCATTTCTTTTCCAAGCTGCTGTTTTGTTCTTCGAGTTCTTGAATCTTGTTCTTTTTCTCTTGGAGTAGCTGCTCCATTTCCCCAACGTTGGTTTGAGATATCTGAATCAAATCTTCGAGTTCAAGACTTCTCTGATGGGTCGTGTTTGCTATGTCCTCGTGTTTAGTAAACCTATCGAGGCTACTCTTTAAATCGTTCTCCAGCTCTGAATAACGCAGTGATGAGTCGTTAATGGCAGATCCTAGCTCGACTATCTTCTTCTTCTGCTCCTCATTTTTTGATATTAATTGCTGGTTTTCTTCCTCAACACCTTTCAATGTGGCATTGAGATCGCTTATTTTCGTATAAAGTTCTTTCACTTTTGTCTCATCAATTTCCATTTCTGAATCTCCGATGATCTGATCCAGCTCCAGTTTTTCCTCCAGATCGCTGCTTAACTCTTTCAGCTGATCCACAGTTTTTGTAAGATTTTTGACGTTTATTTCAAGTTCTTCTTTCTCTTTGATTGTTACACCCAATTCCGCCTTCATGACTGTGATCTGTACTTCCTGAGTCTCCAACTTCGCCCTAGTATCCTCCAACTCAGAAATCTTTGACCTCAAATCCTCTTTGGACGACGCAAACAGAAATTCAATGGCCGACATATCTTCCTTAATCTGAGAATCCGAGGCCTTCCTCAGCTCCAATTCCTGCGTCAGATCACTGACTAAAGCTTTGAACGATTCTTTCACCTCCATCAACTCCTTATGCTTCAATTCTTGACCCACCAATTCCTCCTTCAAAGCATTAAGATTGAGTTCCAACTCCTCGCATTTTTTTTCGCTCTCTTTTAGCCTCTCGTTTTCAGATTCAGAGAGCTTCAGAGAAGAAACTAATGTTTCGATTTCAATCTCGAGCTCTCTGGCCTTCTCTTTTGCTTCTAACAGTTCTTTCTCTGAACTCGTTGACCTCAACAAGACTATCGGTGGGATGTCCTCACCGGAATATTCTTTATCGTCCATTAATTCCTTCTCCACCTTTACGAACCCTGAATCCAATGCATTTTCCTCCTCTTCCTTCTTATCATCTTCATCTGGAACCAAATCTCCATTTTTCACCTGCTGGTAATGCATCAGCATTCACTCCATATGATATTAATTTGGATAAACTACCCATTTCTTATCTTTTAAATAATCGTTTGAATAACTACTCTCTCAGGGTAGATAACTAACTAAGATTAACAGTTCAACGAGAAATAATATTCAAACTACGAGGATTTCATCGGAGTCTTCGACTAAAGAAGCTCATAATGCTAACCTTAATGGTGTAATCTACTTCGGTATGGTGGACAACATTGGTGACTGGAACTTCCGAACCCAAGTCTGTATCTTCCATTGAAGTACCTGTCAATTTGTTCATAAGCGAAGAATGAGTGATGTCATGTAAGATTTTAACCATAATTTTAGACTTCGATACTATAATTTGTCCTAACTAAGTGTCATTTATTCACAATATCAATGAATTATTATTTGCACAAATTCGCAATCAATCGATCCTTCTACAAAATATTAGGGGTGGGCACGAGCTGATCTGGACTAAATTTATCTCGAAATAGAATCGAAATCGGAACTCGCAGTTTTGATGCCTATTTTATTTTATATTTTAAAATTTTAAAATATAATAATAAAATATATATTTTTATTGTATTTGAGTCATATCTTAATTAATTGGACGAATTTATAACCAATATTAGGACTTATATCGAATTTTATTAGGGTTTGAGTATTATTTTACTCGATTTTAAGAACTTTTTTATTTCCGATCTATGTTCTAGTTTCACGATTTTTTACTCTTAAAGACCAGAACCAGCCATAAATTACGATTTTTTAAAAATTAGAACCAAAACCGGATTAAAATCGACGGTTCTAGTCTGGTTTACGATTCCGGTCCGTTTTGCCCACCTCTACGAAGTATCGATGATTGAGTTACAAGTAAAAAACTGCGAATATGATTTTTAATATGTATCAAACAGTTTAATACGATAAATTGAATATAAAAAATCAACTTTGAAATGAAAAAAAAAAAAAAACTAAATCAAGCATGCAAGTCGAACTCTAGAGAAAATAACGATGAACAATCGACAACACATGAAACTATAATTTTCAATTTAATTGTATTCTAAGAATCGAAATGGAGCAAATTTACAAGCGAAGATGTTATTTTTGTTCCAATAATAATATAATAAAGTGTAAAAGTAGAAGTTAAATTACTTTCATACGTGGTAAGGTTTATTATGGGCCCAATTTAAATAATTGGGCCCACCAAAGAGTGAAAGTGTCTCCATGGAGCCCACGTGCTAAAAGGCCTTAGGGATGACAGTTCAGTTAATCCTAGCCCTACATCTTCCCGATGGATCGCATCACCAGTTTTTGTGGGACCCAGGCTAACAATATCTTACGATTATGCAACGAAAAGCGACATAAAAGCCTAGAAGGCGGATTGGATTTTCAATTTTCATTTTCCGTTTTTTGTAGCTAGAAATCTTTACACTAAGCCTTCAGCATTCATCATCATTCTAATGTTTAGAAACAAATAGAGCAATAGAGACAGAAATCAAATGAAATGCACAAAGAAATCGATCGAGGAACAGTATATTCGTTTATCTGATTCGTAACAGGACCAAGTAGGATTAACGGAGCATTCATCGTTGATTTACGGAGAGACATCAGAATGATTTAGGACTTCCAAGCAATCAAAAACGGAAGAAAGAAAAGGCAAAAAAGAACGAAAGGCGCTGACGGATAGAAGGATCAAAATCAGAGTAGCAAGAATTGTAGATTAATGAGGGAATGGTGATAGTTGCTTGCCTGACAAAGTCGACCGCCTCTCCTGTTGCGAAGCGTGTTCTTGGAATCGCGAAGACGGTAGAATGGAAGAGGGGGAGGTTCAGAGAGAGAGAAATGGTGTTTGGAGAGGGAAGGGTGATATTTTAAGTAATGCTTGGCGACGTAGAGAGAGCTTGGAGCAGAGTTTGCGGGTCCTAAATCTGGACATTTGGGCAATTATTTTATTTAAAGTTTAAATTTCAAAACAAAACACATGTATATATAATCCATTGTAAAAACTAAAATCGGACATAAGTTTTGGGTAAATAAGTCGATTCACGTCTAAGTTTTGAAAAAATAAAATTTAGGCTTACCAGACGCAAGTCCGAGTGAGGGTCTGATCGGACGATTCGACTCTCAAAGCGGACGCAACTTACGTCCAAACCCTTTTTTTTTTAATTTTGTTTTTTAATAATTTGGTTAATAAAATCTTATATAAATGACTTGAAATTTTTACCACACATTTACAATAATAAAAGACATTAATCTGAAATTTTTTAAATTTTTCGACAATTGTACAATTTATTATAATTTTTTTAATACATAGACAAATAAATTTTATTAAAATTACATACGAAAATAAAAAATTTTGAATTTTTTTTCACAGATTTACAGAACTATAGGACAATACACTACATAGTTTCGTGAATTTTCAACAATAGCAAGATTCAGTATAATTTGTTTATCAATAAAAAATCACGAAACTTTGTGGAATATTGTTTTAAAGTATTGTAAGTGTGTGATACAAGTTTCATGAATTTTTATTAGCATATGTAATTTTAACAAAATTTGATTATTTATGTATTAAAAAAATTATAGTAAATGGTACAATTATCGACAAAATTTAATTTTTTTTAAAATTAATGTCTTTTATTGTTGTGAATGTTTGGTAAAAATTTCAAGTCATTCCGATAAGATTTGCTTAGCCAAATTAATTAAAAAAAACATGTTCAGACGTAAGTTGCATCCAATTGAAGCAAGTTGCGTCCGAATGAGGCAAACTATGTCCGAGTAAGGTCTAATCGTCAGATCAGACTCTCACTCAGACACAACTAGGAGTGGGCAACCCGAACTGATCCGTTGGACTCGATCCGATCCGTACGGATCGGATCAAACGGATCGGATCCACGGGTCGAACATAAGCAAACGAGTCGAGTCCAGAAAAATTATTTCGGATCAGATCGGATTGGGCCAGGATCCGATCCGATCCGATCCGATCAACGGATTAGGTCAAATAAAATAAAAAGCTTCTGCTTGTGAATCTGTTTCACAGGTTTAGGGTTGCTTCCTTTGGCCCGATCAACGAATTGGGCCGGGTCGGGTCTTCTCCACCAATGAAAATTGTGAATCTGTTTGTGAATTTTTTAGAATTTTTTTCTTAATCCGATCCGATCCGATCCGTTTCGATCCTATCCGATCGGATTAGGGTTGCTTTTTTCATCAACGGATCGGATCGGGTCAGCTTTCATATTTTCGAATCCGATCCGAACAAGTCGAATCGATTGGGTCAGAATCCGATCCGTTTCGACCCGTTGCCCACCCCTAGACACAACATGCGTCCGAACATGCGTTTGGGAAGCTCAAATTTAATTTTTTTTCAAAACTTAGGCGTGAATCGGCCTATTTAGCCGAAATTCATGTTTGTTTTTGGTTTTTTCTCTTTAATCAATTACTAATTATTTCAAAATTTTGAATTTATAATTATAAGATAACTTAATTACTTATGTATTAATTAAATTAAAACTTCAAAACTTCAAAACTTCAGGTTGGATTTAATCCATAGTGGTTTAGTTTGGCCGAACCCTACTTATAAGTTATAACTATAGCTAAAAACCTGATCCATTCCCGAGGCTGTCAGCAAGTTACAGAAGAGAAGAAGCAATGGACGGAATTCAGCAGGTGGCTCTCCCATTTCTCAGAATTTTAGCAGCTTCTGCTCTTACCTTCTATGCCGTCAGCTTCTCAGAGATCAGAGAGGAATCCTCTCTCTCTCATGTTGTTCTTTGATGGTCTCTTTCATTTGGGGTTTCCTTATTGTCGTTCCGGGGCAGAAATCTTTCAGAGAGTTGGAAGAATCGGAGTCGGAAAATGGAGGGTCAAGACCACGTTGAGTTCTAGAGAGAGAAGAGCAATAAGGAAAGCTACAGAACAAATGCTAGCCATTTGTTCTTCATTCTCTCTCTCTCTAAAATAATCTGTATCTGCGTGTTTTTATGGAATATTTTCTTCCAACAATAAACCCTTTCTGGCATAAATCAACAAGAATAGAACTAGTACCATGTTTATTGTTCGTATATTATCTCAGATCAAATGGCCGACCAAATGTAACATTAACAATGTAATTCCAAACATCTATAATACTTTCCGAGATCGAAAACATTTGCTCTGGTATATAGTTGAAAAAGAAAGCATATCATGAACAAATAGTCAAATATGTTCTTCCCATTAACCGAAAAATACAAAAATATACGACGGAACGAAGCATCTAAAACTGCACTAGCGCTTCTCCAAGAACCGACATGACAATATCGATAAGAAAAATAAAGAATCCCAACTTCTTACCCGATCGAAAAGTCCTTTCACAGCGTACCTAGAGGGGACTCGCTTGCATAATCATCGACCAACCAGAGGCCATAGTCCTTGAACCGTTTGATCTTCTTCTCAAAGCCTGTTATATAATTGTTGTGTATTATGACGTGCTTTCCCGTGGTATCCTTCACCCAGGTTTCATTCTTGAAGTACAATCCTCCTGTTGGAAATGCCGCTTGTGGCAGCAGGTATAGATCAACCTGAAAATCACGAGAGAATTCTAAAATGAAAACTAATAAAATTAACGTTGCAATTTAGATAAGAACTTGTGAAAATAAAATAAATGTCTATAAAGTGAAGGATCATTTAAGATTCTTCATTTGTTGAAGCAACAAGAGTTTACAGCATTGACTTCCAAGTGATAGAATAGGGTGGCAAAGGGTTGGGCAAAATCGGACAGGAACCATTGGTTTTGGTCCGGTTCATGTCCTACTATTAAAAAATTGTAAAACTGAAACCTGTTAAAAAAAGATAAAATAGGGTGGCAAATGGTGGGTCAAAAAAAGATCTGAAATCAAATAAAACTCGATCCAAAACTAGATAAAATCCAATTTAAAACTAGATAAAACTCATCCCAAAATCAAATAAAACTTAATATAATCTCGAAAACCAGTTCAAAACTCAATTGAAACACTCAAAACCCGACATAAATACAATAAAAATATAGATTTTAAATTTCTAACAATTGGAACCGGACCGGAAAAAATTGGAACCGCACCATATTTCATGGTTCCGGTACCAAATCATCCCGAAACTAGACCGGACCGTTGATCATTTGATAGAAAACAGACCTCTACAGCAGTTTTGTTGAGGGCCCAATTAAAGGCAGGTTGATCATTTGATTTTTTCGCCTTGGACCACGGCTGAGCTTGAAGTTCTTCAATCCATGTCTTCATCACTAGTTTTGCTCCAGCAGTGGGGGTTAGAAAAATCATGCAGCTGCATATGTAAGTGCGCCCCTTCTTTCCTGGAGGTGGCAGATCATGAGAGTGGTTCAGAGGTTTCACCTGATCATCCATACGAAAGAAAATGTTTTTGAAGGTTTATATGCGCGAGTAAATATATAACCATAAAACCACAAATTATATTTGAAATACAACGTTGTACCGAAAACCAATAATTACTTGAAATATCATTAGAAGAATCGGATATTAGTATTTGTTCTTTCTTCTTTTTTTCTCCAATAACAAATATCAATAGGTCTTCTAACATGTTTCAAAATTAATTGTTTTCCTAGTTCGTTTGAAATTCTCCCACAGAGAAATGTGTGTTCTTGTTTGGATACATATGATAAATTTGCTCACCTTGGATGTCTTCAATAGACACATCATTTTATCAAAAAGTAAGAAAAGCTATGGCACTCACCAGTGTCATGTCATCTGTAAAGTAAACATCATGATTTCCTTGAAGATAAACGAATGGATCGGCCAGCCAAACCATATCAACATCATTGTACATAACATTAAAACCGAGCTCCAAAATATGCAACAGATGGCGAGGCCTTCGAGATGTAAAATTGAAGAATCCCTAGACAATGAGTTAAATTACAAAATAGCTAATGATGCATAAACAAATATTCATATTATTTCAAAGTCACATGAAGGAAACGTATTCAAATACATTCCGATAAGAGATGACGTAAGTAAGCAAATCTCACTTCATATAAACAAAGAGAAGGTAATATCTTGTTTACTTAATAGAAACATAGAAATTGTAATAAACAGGGAACCAATAGATATCATTTCAATGCAACTGAAAATTAATGCCATCACTCTCCAAAAAGCTAACACAGCTGAAATCCCATTACTCCAACTTTTATTTTCGAAGAATTTCATGTGCTTATGAAATCTACAAAATACTTCATGCTATTAGCTTTTAGGTCATGAACATACAAGCTCACGTGTCAAAGGCCTTAACCTTGAATGGCGGCTTCATTCAAGAATTGAAACCCCTTAAGAAAAAACAAGAAACAGAATGCTTGAGCACCTGTTTTGTGGTGGTATGCAAAATTATTCGCATGATTCATTAAGAAAAACTTGATCATGCACGAGTTTTATCGGATCATTCGTGCTGTTTACAAGAAGACCAGGCAAGTTGGTCACCACAGTAGAAAGTAAATGATTTTTGGGACATGAGAAAAACAAAATCTGAATGGAAATACCAAGGCCTTGGCAATTTGGTTTACTGCCTAAGTAGGATGAAAAATGCCAACAGGAAAATTTTTAAAAGCTAAGTTAGAAAGAACAGCTAAACTGAAATGGCAAAACAAAATAAGCTTAAAAGAAATCACGGATAGGTGTAGGAACAATATAAGGCGGAAGTAATCTGTACCTGAGAACCAAACTTATGGGCTGTTTGAGCATCAGGGGCCGGAGGAATGAGCACAGCATGCCCAGGCCACCGCTCATTGACCTTATATAAGGTTGCATAGTCCTCGGCAATCACGAGTACCTTGTCTTGGTGCTTTTGCCGAGCAACACTAATCAACCAATTGTTAAGAAACGGCAAGTAAGGCTGGCTCACAGCACAAACAATCACAGTGCCATTTTTAGCAACGAAAGACGCAGCTTGAGCCAAAGTGTAATCACGCCACTTTGTCATTGAAGTTTGGGTGGTGCTTGAGAAAAAACTATCGTGTAAATTCAGCCAGGGTATGAATACCCCAACCACAACAATGAGAGCTAGAAGAATCAAAAGGTTAAAGGGGCTGAAAATGGAAAAGGGCTTCTCGGAATTCGTCGAAGAGCGAGGAGAAAGGGAGAATGAATGTGAGAGAGGGTTGTGGATCGATCTTTGGTGCAAAATCGACGACATTGTAGATCACCTAAATCAAAATCGAAACTCAGGGTTCGGAAAAAAAAAAAAAAAAATTAGATGGGTTTTCAATGATTTGTCCAAAGATCAAGATGGGAGCTGATCAATGCGGGAATCCGCATAAGAAAATCTCATGAATCGAGTAAAGAAAAGATAGACGGAGTGACATGAATTCTAATGGGAAACGTTGCGAGAAACAAAAATGAGAAGCTACAAAGCTGTAAGATACTAATTACCGGAGGTCTCGAGATCTCCGGCGACCGGCATTTAATCTACAGTAAGGATTTCTTCAAGCTCTCCGGGACCGGCATGAATCATCAGCACGGATTGCACTCTGTTTCTACATAATCTTCGAGTGACCGACGCAAAAGCCCAGACTTCATGGCCTTTTTCTTAGCAAGAGTAGTTTACATTAGTTACAAATTTTAAACATAAAATAATAACCAAAACATTATTAATTAATAATAAATAATAAATATTACATTATTCATTAATTAATCATATCAATTTACCTTGTGCATTGTAAGGCAATTTGTGCAAATAACTCGAATTTTAAAAATCATATATCAATATTTTATAATTTAATATAATTTTAATAGTCACTTTACAATAATGTTTTTAGTTAGTTTTAAGAAGACCGACAATTTAATTAATATTTTTTGTCAATTTAATAAATTTTAACAATTTGGAAAGAATTGCAAAAATTATAATAATAAATTTAGATTTTCATTTAACGTAATTAAACTTATAAAAATAAATACTTTAATTAGCTTATAATGTTTTTATCATGATTAATTGATATAATATTTAACTAAATATTTTCATTAAACTTAATGAAATATATGATAAAACTTAATAATAAAGTTCAAGATGTAGTTCGATTAATGATTTTTAAAGTTTTAAATATCTGTTATAACTACTTCACAATTCATTAAATCAATTAGTATTGACCCTTGTTTAATGACTAGTTATAAAATTAATCCTTATATGAAATCTAATTGATTCCATCGATGAAGCCTCCATTAATGTTTAAGGAAAGATTAATTACATAAGAGTTAGGAGTGGGCAGCCCGAACCAACCCGAAAATCCGAACCAACCAAAACGGTTTGGGTCAGGCTTTAATTCAAATAATCGGTTTGGGTCAGGTTCAGTTGTGGTTATTTTGGTTCGGTTTGATTTTCGGTTTTTGTTCGAAAACCCAAACCAAAGCGAAAAACTCGATGTCTTGCAAAAGGCGGTTTACACCTTGCAAAAGACGGTCGACACATTGTATTTGCGGTCGACCGTTAGCAAAAGGCGGTCGACACCTTATATTTGCGGTCGACAGTTTGCAAAAGTTTGTCGACACCTTGTAATTTTTTTGCCAGAGTTACAATGTATTTACATTTGTAATTTTTTTGAGTTTTATATGTGAACCAAACCAAACCAACCTAAAATTGTTTGGTTTTGGTCGAATTTTTTTTTTTCCAGTTTGAGTCGAGTTTTGGGTTCTCCTTTAACCCAAAACTCATTCGGGTTGGGCTGGCCAGGTGAGAACCCGACCCAACCCAAACTGTGCCCACCTCTAATAAGAGTAATATTAGACTTATCTTCTTAATATATCTTTTGACGTGTCAAATTTTGATTAGTGTAATAAATATTATAAATAATTATTTTAATTACAATATATTAAAATACTTTAATTGTATCGATCAAAACTCTACACATCAGATCGTAAGTTAAGAAAGTAAACGTGACATTACTCATTTGAGAAATACATGTGAAACAGTATAGCTAGCTTGATAGTAAATAATCTTTATCTAACATTATAATAAAAAAATATAAAAGTCTTTTTCTTCACACATCTTAGTTTTTGTGTTAATGTGGTAGTATGATTTTGACAAGATTTATTTTTTAAAAAAATTGATTTATAAATCTTTTTATGAAATTTCTCATTTTAATAAATTTTTAAAAATATTAATATCGAATAAAAAGGAAAAGGAAAACAAGGCTTGCACGCGCTAACAGACGCATGAGTGTGTGAGAACTGAAAGTGGTGGTATAAAATGGGGGAAGGCTTGGAATAGAAGGTCAACGCGCCGAGAGAGGAAGAGGAAGCTGATTTCAATTTTCAAAGCGATTTGGCGTCCATGAAAGCAGCGAGTGGCTTAGATGCGAGTGTCTCTCTCACCCTTTGAACCAGAGATTTCCCCAGTTCCTCATCTTCGGGCGAGTGAATTTCAAACCCTAACGAAATTTCCCGAAACACGCTCAGCCCCACTCGCGTCGTCCTCCTCACTCGCGGCCAAGCTTCCCCTCTGATTCTTCCAACTCTCTTGGACTCTGTATGTCTTGCTTTAAGCCTCCTTCTGTGTCTCTCTCTGTGATGGTTCAGTTTGATTGTTTTATTTTTGATGACGATGAATTTTATGCGCTTGTATAATGTTAGCCTAGTTGATGAGAAAGTGGGGGAGATTGAATTGGTATTTGTTTCAACTTCAGGGAAGTGGAATCACTAAGTTCGGCTTATATAATTAGATCTTTCACTTCTTGGATCTCTTCTTTGGTATTTGGGGATCGTCAAAGAGATTTATAATACTTTTTTTTATCTGATTTTAAATATTCATGTTGAAATGGTACATCTCTTGATGCAAACAGGACGACGCTTTAGCTCTTTCATGAATTGAAAAGCTTCCGGTCGCCAAACTATCATAAGTGGAATCGATAAGATTTAACTAGCCACAACTGTTAATATTCAAGTTTCATAGTAGGCCAAATCTTCTCAGTGTGTTTCTTCTGTCTGAAAGACGCTTTCTTGGTGTGGTTGAATGTCATAATCTTTGGAATAGTTTTGGCCTAAAATTACGAGATGATATACTAGTATCTTAATTTCGATGTTTGATTCAAATCCTTCCTGAATATATTTTGATGGAAATGGTATATATTCTCTTTTGTTCTGACTGTAATTGACTTGCTTAATTTATTATGTTCCATGCTTTGGAGCATTTTTGAAATGTGGTTTATTTGTGTTAGCCATTATACAATACTTTCTGTGCTACGAATTGAACTTTGTTATATTTAAACTAGTCTCTGTGTTTGCCAATTGTCATATCATCTTCAAGAAAACGAGCCTTAAGAATATCTTCTGTGTCATATTCTATTTAAATTAGCTCTCTTCTGAAACCTATTGACAACATCATGTTTGTCTTTTGTTACCCAGCCTTAAGTTATCCTTATTTACTTTCTGCACATTCGTGCATACATGATTGTGCCCACACTTGCAAAATGACGGTTTCTCAGTGAATAACAAGGGAAGATAAGAAAAAAATAAAATAGTTGCATTTGTAGATTCAAAAAAATGGATATGAAGGGATAATATTTGCTCTTACCCTCAATACTTCCAGTTGTTGTTTAGGAGGTGCATAAACCACAAGAAAATGACCAACTATTAATACAATCAATGCATATCTAGCACCTTCTTATTTTATTAAAAAGACTAAGAGAAAGATTTGAATTTTGGAAGTGTAAGCCCATCTAGCTGTAAGAAAAAAAAATACTATGCCACCAGTGAGAGATATTTTTGTTGGGAAAATGTGAATCACAACCATTGTTGCATCAAACTATAGTCGTCATTACATGTTTTTTTTCATCTCAGGTACTTTAGACAATCATAGTCTGGTACTGGGTGTCTTTAATCATGGATATCGACCTCAGGTTACCTTCTGGTGAGCATGATAAAGATGAAGAACCTAATGTAATCGATCATATTTTAGAAGTTGAAACAAAGTTACATAATGGCAACATACAAAATGGAAATATGATTGATGTTGTAGACAATGTTCACATTGAAGGCGGTGGGGATCTAAATTCTCCTTCAATTGATTTGGTAGTATTTAAAGAGGATACCAATCTTGAACCACTTTCTGGTATGGAATTCGACTCACATGGGGAAGCTTACTCTTTTTATCAAGAATATTCTCGATCTGTGGGATTCAACACAGCAATACAAAACAGTCGTCGTTCGAAGACTTCAAGGGAATTCATTGATGCAAAATTTGCTTGTTCTCGATATGGGACTAAGAGAGAGTATGACAAAACTGCTAATCGACCACGTTCAAGACAACATAAGCAAGACTCCGAAAATTCTACTGGTCGGCGTGCATGTCCAAAGACAGGTTGTAAGGCAAGCATGCATGTCAAGAGAAGATCGGATGGGAAATGGGTTATTCATAGTTTTATTAAAGAACACAACCATGAGCTTTTACCTGCCCAAGCTGTAAGTGAACAAACAAGAAAGATGTATGCGGCAATGGCTAGGCAATATGCTGAATACAAGAATGTTGTTGGGCTAAAAAATGATTCCAAAACCCCATTTGATAAAGGCCGTAGCCTGTCATTCGAGGCAGAAGATACTAAGATTTTGGTCGAGTTTTTTACTCAAATGCAAAATTTAAACTCAAACTTCTTTTATGCTCTGGATGTGGGTGAAGATCAACGTTTGAAAAGCTTGTTTTGGGTCGATGCCAAATGCAGGCATGACTATATTAATTTTTGTGATGTGGTATCTTTTGATACTACTTATGCAAGAAACAAGTACAAAATGCCTCTTGCGTTATTTGTTGGGGCAAATTCACACTATCAGTTTATATTGCTTGGATGTGCTTTGTTATCAGATGAAAGTCCTGCAACATTTTATTGGCTGATGCAGACATGGTTGAGAGCAATGGGTGGATCACCGAAAGTAATAATCACCGACTATGATAGAGGGATCAAATCAGCAATTTCTGAGGTTTTTCCCAATTCAAGTCATTACTTTTGTCTATGGCATGTATTGGGGAAGATATCCGAACAACTTGGTCATGTAATTAAACAACATGAAAATTTTATGTCAAAATTTGAAAAATGTATATACCGTTCATGGACTAGTGAAGAGTTTGAAAAAAGGTGGTTAAAATTAATAGATAGATTTGACCTTAAAGATGAGGAATTGGTTCAGTTGTTGAGTGAAGATCATAGACAGTGGGCACCAACATATATGAGGGATACCTTTTTGGGTGGTATGTCCACTGTTCAACGATCTGACAGTGTCAATGCCTTCTTTGATAAGTATGTTCATAGGAAGACAACTGTGCAAGAGTTTGTGAAATTGTATGATACAATTTTACAAGATAGGTACGAAGAGGAAGCCAAAGCAGATATTGAAACATGGAGCAAACAACCTGCACTAAAATCTCCGTCCCCTTTGGAGAAAAGTGTTTCAGGATTATATACTCATGCAATATTCAAAAGGTTTCAGGTTGAGGTTTTAGGCGCAGTTGCTTGCCATCCTAAAAAGGAAAGACAAGATGAGATGGGCATTACTTTTCGAGTTCAGGATCTTGAAAAGAGTCAAGACCTCATTGTTGTGTGGAATGAAATGAAATCAGAAGTCTCTTGTTTGTGCCGGTTATTTGAATATCGAGGCTATCTTTGTAGACATGCTCTGATTGTTCTTCAAATTTGTGGTCTTTCATCTATCCCATCACAATACATTTTGAGAAGGTGGACGAAAGATGCCAAGAACCGACAATATCTTGGAGAAGAATCAGAACGCATTCAGTCTAGATTGCAGAGGTACAATGATCTATCTCAACGCGCCCTAAGGTTTGTGGAAGAGGGATCCATGTCACTAGAGTGCTACAACATTGCAGCACGTGCTCTAGATGAAGCTTTTGGAAGCTGTGTGAGAGTGAACAGTTCTGGCAAGACTCTCATGGAAGCTGGCACATCTGTTACTCATGGTTTACTATGCATTGACGAAGACAGTCAAAGCAGAACCATGGGAAAGATGAAGAAAAAAAATCCAACAAAGAAAAGAAAGGTATAAATAGTGACATTTTTTTTATTCTTATTCGTTGGAAGTAACATTTTTTAGTCTGCAGGTGGAACCTGAGCCTGATGTCATTACTGTTGGAGCGCAAGATAGCTTACAGCATATGGTTCGTTTCATCCTTTTAAGTTATATTATTACCGTTGACTTTTGATTTTTCATAGTTGTACTCTAGTCTAATGTTATGGCTTTAGCTGTTTTGATTGGAGGGTTTTATGAAGCTAGTTAATATGATAAATTTATATAGTTTGAAATCAATTATAAATTAATATATGTTTTTTTTTCTAGTTCTTGTATTCTTAAATTACTGTCCTTTTTTCATCTGATGAATATATAATTTATTTTTTGTACAAAATAAACGGGCAAAGACGAATCAGTGTAAGATTAGAATATAAAAAGTATCTGTAGTCTTATAGACTTTTCTTACTGAATATTAAAATTTTCTATTTAACAAATAGGACAAATTAAGCTCAAGAGCAGTCACCCTTGATAGCTTTTATGGCGCGCAGCAGAGCATGCAAGGAATGGCAAGTGTTTCAATTTTTCATTCTCTGCATCTGCTCTATCTGTTGGTCTCTCCTTCACTGTTGGTTTTATGGTCCATGTCTTTTCAGGTGCAACTAAACCTAATGGCACCAACTCGAGATAACTACTACAGCAATCAGCAGACAATTTCTGGCCTGGTAGGGTTTATATTATAGTTAAATTAGACAGATTTAAGTAGTAAATGTAAAGATATGCAATAGTAGCTCATATGATAATCTCACGCGTAGGGACAACTTAACTCAATAGCTCCAAACCATGATGGATATTACACCGCTAATCAAGGCATGCATGGGCTGGTACGACACTCATCGATTGCACGGTTAATAATCAGTATATTTAGTTTTCAACTTGAGCCTTTTTATGAAACGTTGCACGTTTTTGCAGGGACAAATGGACTTTTTTCGAACACCAACTAGTTATACTTATGGCATTCGGGTTAGTTTGACTTTTATGGAATAACAAATTCAAATTAAAAGCCGTACAATGCTTGCTTTTTTGTAACTGAATTGTCGTATGACAGGATGACCCTAGCGTGAGATCGGCTCAGCTCCACGATGATGCATCAAGACACGCATAATAGCAGGTCAAATTTAGAATCTACATTATAGAATTGCTCTGTCGTTTTTGGTGTGTAATATAGAACATAGATTAGGCTTTATTTTATCTGTATTCTATATTATCTTGGGTTGTCTAAGAATTAGAGCACATCCATTGTCTCTGATATCTTCTGTAAAGGTTGTTCCCTTGTATTTTGTGATGATACCCTACCCAGTTGTATGGGAAAGCACAAACTTTGGAACTTTGGAAGGCCATGTAATGAGGTTAGCCCTTTTTTATTGATTTATTTTTATTTTTATTTTTATTTTTATTTTTATTTTATTACTAATAAATAGACTCAGAGTTTAGCTTAAATTAAACACGTTCGTTGTGTAGGATCTCGAGTTCAAATTTCAATCCGATGATTATCGTTTAAAATCTATCTGCATTGATATTCGTGCATTCAGCACAAGCATTGATTAACAAGCCGAATCAAACCTAAGATTAGTCGAGATTGAGATGGTTTGGCATTTTAATTTCGGATTTGTAAGCTTTGTTTTATATATTTTGTTGTACATTAATTCAAGTACTTTGATTCATATGTGATAAACTTTTTTTCTTCCGTTCGTCATATTTTTATGTTATGATTTTTTCACATAGTTTTTAATGTTTGATTTTAAGGCAAAAACTCGTTCCGGGCCTGAGTTTTTGGTAAATCTTTCAAAAAATCATACTGTTTGAAAAACTTTTTTAAGGCTCATCGAACGTCCGAAGAGAGGTAGTATCAGATGTAATAACCTTCATTCAGACGTTTGATAAGCCTTAAACAAGTTCTTTTATCGGACGCGTTGATCTTCATTCGGACGTTCGATACAGATCCCTCTTCAAATATTCTAAGAATCTTATATTTTTTTTTAAATCTGTCTTTACTCGATTTAAGACTTTTTTTATTTAATGAATATATTCTCTTAAAACACTAAATTCTTACTTTATTTGTTTTATATAATTTTATTAAAATATGTATATAAAGCCTGAAATTTGTCCGTTTCACTAACTTAAATCATGAATTATGAAAAAGAACTTGAAGTCTATGATTCGTGCCCACTTAAGCTTGAACATTTTAAATGGACTTCTAGCCGATTTTACTCGGCCTACACATTGGTTTTAGATTTTTCCTTTTGTATAGATTTCGCTTGAGTAAAATAACTGTTATTTATGTGATGGTTCTGGTCCTTATGAATAAAAAATCGTCAAATCAGAACTGAGCCCGTGAGTAAAAAAATCTAAAATCGGGTAAAACCTGACCCAAACCCTTGAAATCTAATATAAGTTCTAAAATTATTTATAAACGTGTGTAATTACTTAAAACTTGATCCAAATATAATAAAAAAAATATTTTATTATTATATTTTAATTATAGGATAAAATCGTGTCAGACGGATCGATGTCAACTCTTACTGTTTACGGTCGATTTTAGTCTATTTTGGGGTTTTTTAGAAAGGTCTGAAATTAAAAAAAAAAAACCTAATTTCAAAAATTTAGATTAAATCAAAACGAAATAAAAAATCTATTAAAAAATCGTAGTTGATTTTATTTAAAACAATTAAAAATACATTCAACAAATTTTAAAATTTGATTTTTAAATAAGGAAAAGAAATGGGCGAGTGACAAAAAAGTGAGTGGAAAAGAAAAGGAGCCCTAATTGGTAAGAGCGAGTGAATTCCAAACCCTAACGAACTTTCCACTCGCGAAGCCTATCCCTGCCCACTCGCGTTTCCTGTTCGAAGCTTCCCAGATTGTCTCTTCCGGCTCTTGCTCGTAAGCTCTCCTTTCTAGCCGATGTTTTCCATCGTCTGCATTGATTTATGTCTGCTTTGTTTATTTATTTATTTGCAATAGTTTTAGGCGCGATCTTTCCTAACATTTGTTTGATCAAGATATATCTTCTGGAATACACGCTAACTTTGTTCTTTACTCGTTAATTCAGCTTGCCCTATTTGAAATTCTCATTTCCGTGTACTTTGGCCATGTACAAACTGCTCATATTGTTTTTTTGGCTGATTTCGTTTATTTTGAAATGAGGATTATACAGTCAACAACGAATTTTGTTGAACTTTGCTGAAATTCACTCTGTTTATGCAATAGTTTCATTGTTGGAGAGCTTTAATTCTGTTCCAGGTAGAGATCACCGGATGAAATCTGAAATTTTTATGATATAGCAATGGCACTGATCAGTACTCTATATTGCCTCTAGTTGGAGATAAAAGAATATAAGAATCAATAAATTCGGTATTTGGGAATTCTTTTTCTGATGATGGAACATCATTATATGTACATTGAACATGGTAAATCGCATTCAAAGTAATCTAGCTCTCTGGACAACTCATACAAATTGAAGTTGGTCTGTTACAGTCTTCTTTTGTTTAGTTTTCTTAATACTGTCCTAGTTTCTTACTCTTTTTTTATTGGTTAAAGGCTATGATTGTACGCTTCACGAGAAATGAACTTTTGTTGCTTTTATCATGGCAACATATAACTCTGCATAAAGATTTTAAATTAGATTTTTCCATACAACAAATTTGGAAAGCTATAAATTTATTCTAGGTCGTTGTATACATTGTTTGACATCTTGTCCGGGTAGAAGATGTTAAAGGCCATGATTGTACACTTCATGAGAATTGAACTTTAGTTACTTTTATCATGGCAACATATAGCTGTGCATAAAAATTTTAAATTAGATTCTCTCATGCAACAAATTTGAAAATCTATAAACTAGTCTAGGTCATTGTGTTAATGTTTAAGACTGGCTCTTTGTCCACCTTTTTTTCCAGCGATATCCATTTACTGATTTTATATTTTCAGATGCTATTTCACTTGAACTAGGATGGCCAAATTTTGTTCTCAAAAGGACTATTGGAGTAACCTTGCACCTCTGTACAGGATTATTTAGAAACAGAAGACATCAGCATCATGCTTGATTACCAAGATAACATACTTAGTAACAGATTAAGTGAAAATATGGTTGATGCCATCGATGAGGGGGAAGATAGAGGTGGTGTTATTGTCTGCTCACCTAAGAGTGGCATTAGTATACCATTTGAAGGAGATATAGATTTACATCCCCACGATGGCATCGAATTTGAGTCGCACGAAGCTGCTTATGCTTTTTATCAGGATTATGCCAAGTCAATGGGATTTACAACTTCAATTAAAAATAGCAGACGTTCAAAGAAATCAAAAGTATTTATTGATGCAAAGTTTGCATGTTCCAGATATGGAGTTACCCCTGAGTCAGATAGTGGTAACAGTAGGCGACCCAGTGTAAAGAAAACAGATTGCAAAGCCAGTATGCACGTGAAGAGGAGATCAGATGGAAAATGGATCATTCATGAATTTTTGAAGGACCATAATCATGAGCTTTTACCAGCTCTGGCTTATCATTTTCGCATTCATAGAAATGTAAAGCTAGCTGAGAAGAATAATATCGATATATTGCATGCTGTTAGTGAAAGAACAAGAAGAATGTATGTTGAGATGTCTAGAAAATGTGGAGGGTACAGAAAATCGGGATTACTCCATACCGACGCAGCTTTTAAGTTGGAAAAAGGTGGATGTTTGAATCTTGATGAAGGAGATGCCCAAATAATGCTCGAATATTTTAAGCGAATCAAGAAAGAAAATCCTAATTTTTTCTATGCTATAGATTTGAATGATGAGCAGCGATTGAGAAATCTGTTTTGGGTAGATGCCAAAAGCAGGAATGATTATCTTAGTTTCAATGATGTGGTTTCGTTTGATACCTCTTATATGAAACACAATGATAAATTGCCTTTTGCTCCTTTTGTTGGGGTAAACCACCATTGTCACTCCGTCTTGCTTGGATGTGCATTAGTTTCCGATGATTCTAAAGCAACATTTACATGGTTGATGAAAACATGGCTCAGAGCAATGGGCGGCCAAGCTCCGAAAGTTATTATAACTGATCAAGACAATGCCTTAAAAGAGGTCATTGAAGAATTTTTCCCAAATACACACCATTGCTTTGCTCTTTTTCATATTCTGGAAAAGATTCCTGAAGCTCTTGCTCATGTTATTAAACGACATGAAAACTTTTTACCGAAATTTAACAAGTGCATATTCAAGTCGTGGACAGATGAACAATTCGACATGAGATGGTGGAAGATGGTAACTAGATTTGAGCTTCAAGATGATAATTGGGTTAGGTCGTTATATGATGAACGAAAGAAGTGGGTGCCAAAATATATGGAGGACATTTTTTTGGCTGGAATGTCTTCCACTCAACGTTCTGAAAGTATGAACTCTTTCTTTGACAAATACATTCACAAGAAAATAACTGCAAAAGAGTTTGTTAAACAATATGGAATGATTCTGCAAAATAGGTATGAAGAAGAAGCCATAGCAGATTTCGACACTCTGCATAAACAGCCTGCATTAAAATCTCCCTCACCTTGGGAGAAACAAATGTCAATAGTTTACACGCATGCAATATTCAAAAAGTTCCAAATTGAGGTATTGGGCGTAGTGGGGTGTCATCCTAGAAAAGAAAGTGACAATGGCAGTATTACAACGTTTAGAGTTCAAGATTGTGAGAAGGACGAGTACTTTATGGTGAAATTGAATGAAATGAAGTCAGAGGTTTCCTGTTTCTGCCGATTGTTTGAATATAAAGGTTTTCTTTGCAGACATGCATTGATTGTTCTACAGATTTGTGGTCTTTCTAGCATTCCATCGCATTATATTTTGAGGAGATGGACTAAGGATGCAAAGAGTGGTCAACCTGTTTCTGAAGGAACAGTGTTGATACAAAACAGGACAACAAGATACAATGACTTATGTAGAAGGGCAATTGAATTGAGTGAAGAAGGATCACTGTCTGAAGAAAGTCATAATATTGCCATTCGCACATTAGTAGAAGCTCTGAAAAATTGTGTAAACATCAATAACTCTAATTCTACGGCTGCTGAATCATGGGGCACCGTCCAGTCTCTTCGTGGAGGAGATGAGAATCAGGGAGGCTTTGTCAGTAAAACAACTAGGAAGAAGAATATAAATAAGAAAAGAAAGGTTTTGTGACATACTTATCAAATTCTGATTGTTTTGCTGTTTTGTTTTTATGAAAATAATTGGAAGTGCGTATTTTTCAGTTTCATATAGAATCAGATGTGATGATTGTGGATCCCCAAGACAGTGTTCATCATATGGTTAAACTCTTAACTCTTTTCACTTTTGATTAAACGCATCTGGTGCGATGAGAAAAAAGTTGAAATCTTGATATTTCGTGTCATGCTTCCAGGATTCTTTGACCGCCGATGGAATGACCTTAAATGGATACTATGGTGCACAGCAAAATGTTCAAGGACTGGTAATCCATTTGTTAGTGCTGTAGAAATTATATATACTTCGCAACCTTTTCCGTCACAGTAGAGATACTTTACTTGCAGGTGCAGTTGAACTTAATGGAGCCACCTCATGATGCATATTACGTCGGTCAACCAAGTATTCAAGGCCTGGTAAACCTTTTCATTGCTATTATTACCCATTTTTATGCATCTCCTGAAGCGAAGTTGTTTTAGATTGACGATTGAAATCACTATCTTGTATAGGGACAGCTAAATTCAATTGCGTCTAGTCATGACGGGTTTTATGCAACTCAGCCTACCATGCATGGACTGGTAATTTACGACGAAGTTCAAATAATTATTTTCTAATGTTTCACCAACTGATGATCTGATCTGAAAACGTAGGTGGATTTTCGACCGACAACCAGTTACAGCTATAGCTTGCAGGTTTTGTTAATAAGAATCGAAGATACCTATAGAACTAAGGTGTAGGTTTTGATTGTACTTTAGATTATTAAGATGATCACCTGTTTTACAGGATGAACCCCATTTGAGATCTGCACAGCTTCATGGCAGTGCTTCGAGACATGGCTGATGAAGAAAGTGTATGCCGGAAAAGGCAATGAGAGGATTATCTGGTATGTAGCTCCATAATTCCGCGTCTGTTCTCAGCTGCAGACGAAGTTAATGTTCAAAACAAAGGTGTGTGATTTTTATTTATTTGTTTTTGTACATTTAGCTTGATTTAGCCTTTGTTTAAATGATTAATTTAGTTAAAAAGAGAGAAAAAATAGTCGAAAACGTAGAATCCGAGTATCGAAAGATGTGTTGTTTAGTGGTGAACTGGGAAGGTTCCCAGTCAGAGCATGTATATGGTGTTCAGAAGCAGCTGGCTTCTTTTGGTGATTTGTAGGAACAGATGCTTAATTAAATTAGGGTTCCTGTTCTATCTTTTCAAAGACAGATTTTAGAAACGGCCCTGTTTTAATTGTTGGTAGTTAAAATGACAATAATTACACTGATATTAGGCAAAAATATAAAGTTTGTATTTTCTCCAATTTACAAATATATATAAAAGCTAAAGGGGGGTGAACACAAACTCGCCTTTAAATGTTCGGTTAACAGAACGACGCCGGATGGCTATGTTTTTGTTAAAATTGCTCGTGCGGGAGCCATTATCGGAGAGTGGAAGTCTAAGTGTGTTTTTTTTTTGGCTAGTTACTTTGACGAAGAAAAAAAATCATGGGTAAATATCACAACTACTGTCACAGTGGATAATAATGTTGTAACGAGGCAAACCTTGAAATTAATTCGGTAACAAGAGCCAAGGTTCGAAGTCTGTGTCACCGCAGTGTGGGAGTTTAATCCTTCAATGTTGAGGTTGCTCCTTGTGGTGTTCGATACAGATCTTCCATCTCTAGGCTGCTGAGTCACCGTGATTAATCCCCTCACATGATGTCGGGCCGGGGTGTAGGAGCGCTGAGAGCGAGAGATTTCGCCTTTTGGTACAAAGATTATAAATAACATGTAAGAGTTAAAAACTTTATTGATCTAATTTAATTAGATCAAAATACAGAAATAATAAATACATCTAGTCAATAACGATAAACCAAGACACTCACTTTCTTTTCTATTGAAGAATCGTTTTTAAATTTTTATTTTCTCTAACGATGATGTATACTTTCTAAATGACAAAATCGGCTGAGGGACCTTCAATATCAATCCTTGTGTATAGACTTTTTCTATCAAAAATTATATAGTATATGGAAGGTCGTGAATGAATATTCATCGCAATCGCCTTCGTTTGGAAAATAATTATTTTTTTGGTGACTTTTGAAAATGAACAGTCGCTTCGATCGTTTTCACAGATGAATAATTATTTTATTAGTGAGTTTTTAAAAACAGATCACAGTATTAGTAATATACATTAATTTTCAAAGACAGAATGAATTATTAATTATAGGACTAAATATTCTAAAGTGTATTGGGTGAAAATGATATTGAGCCAAAAATAAATGAATTAATTAAGGGTGGAAAAAGTCAGTGATTGAGATCAGAGGTAGGGAACAGAGAGAGATGTTCAGTTCAACTATGGCTTAAATGAGAGTGAAGAAGTGCCCCAGTCTCTTTCTAGTCTTCTTCTTTGCAGGGGTCGACTTGCTAAATCTAGAATTTCTCAAGTCGTCCGCCATGGACGACCACCTCACCAGCATTCAATCGCTTTATTACACCTCTGCCTCGCATTTCAACTTAGAAACCCTATTAAAATAAGAAGATAGAACCCTAATCTAGCGATGCTGCTTGTTTTTCAAACCCAGACAAAGACAGATTGGAGATAATAGGCAAAGTGTTATAACTTGCATGGATTATAACACGACAAGGAACAAGTTTTGTTGCAGAAACCTAAGTAAACGACGAAGAAGAAGGTAGTGATTAAGTTATGGCTTATTGAGTTAGTTTCTCTGTAGTCTGTACTGGATGTTTTGAAGAAAAGGGTTTGGAACCTTTGAGCAATGGCTTCACCTTTTCGACGGTCTTTATGATCCCCCAGAAGATGATCCTGTAAACCGCCACCATTCCGAACAAGATTCCCAAATCGACCCACTTGGAGTAGCCATTTTCAACCTGCCAGAGCTGCGTCAGAATTTCCTCTCCGGTGATCGTCGCCGGACCTCCGGCCTGGTTGTTCGGGAACACCAACCCTTCGTACTCGTTCTTGAACAGTCCTTGAGTTGCGTACTTGTGAAATGCTATGTAATACATCGGGTATCGCCAGAAGGGTTTCGGAAGGTCGTTCGGTAATCGGAAGAAGCCTCCGTTCAACATCATAACGCCTTGGATTCCGGCGCCGGTGATGATTCCCATGAGGAAATCCGGCACGATACTGGCAACGATCATCATCAGGCTCTCGACTAGGAGCATGCAGGCAAACAGGACGAGAAAGAAGTAAATTAAGTGCTCGAAGCTCTTCTGCAGATGAACTAGGAAATAAGCTATGGCGCCGGGGATTAAGGAGATGAGAAGCAAGTATGGAACGGAGGAAAACGTGTTTCCGAAGATGAAAGCGCCGACGCCGTAATGTCCGTTTAATCGCTCTCTTTCAAAGATCTGAATTTGAAAATAAAAAAAGAAGTTTATGATTTGGGTTGAATCTATAAAATCGTAGAAAACTTAAACAAAAAGTCCATCCGCCATTGACAAACCTTCATGTCTTCTACAAAAGAAGGAAACCCTCCAATCGCCATGAACGTCAGAAACGCTGAGACGAACATGAGCATAGAACCTCTAGCCTGAAACCCAGAAGAAAATTCACCAGCCAACTTCAGAAATCCAAATTCTACAGAATTCAAACGTTAACAAATTTTAAAAATCTTACCTGAATCGAACCATAACTCAGACCAATATCATAAAAGATGGTTCCTACGCATAAGCAAAGCGCGACATAAATCCCGAGTCGGAGCCAGTAGTAGCCTAGGTCACGGTACATGTTTACGAAGGATCTTCTGGTAAGAACGAGACATTGAGTGACGAAGCTGGCCTGGCTTCCTTTCTGTAGAACTTCTCCTCTCTGCAAATGGAAACAGCTTTTTAGTTTTTTTTTTTGTTTTTGTTTCAGGAAATGATGTTTGGTACCTGTTGGCTTAGCTTCGATACTCGCTGTTGAACTTGTCGGAAAGTGTCCGATGATTTATACGACTGGACGAGATGGTTGATTACTTCCTCTGTGCTTCTTTTGATCCCAGTTCCTTGCTCGATATCCTGATAGATTAAAAAAAACATGTATGAGATTTCAAATGCTTCTCTATTTCTGTCTGCAATTGACAGAAGAACAACTTACGGAATCGAAGTCTTTGTTGATTGTTCGGAGGTAGTGGTCCGACGGATTTCTCAGCGTCGGACAAGGAAAGCCGTTTCCGGCGAAAAACTAACGCAAACAACGGCGAAAAAGAAACGTCAGATCGAGTTTCAGATCAGGCCGATGAAACTAGTTATCGATTTTTATCATCAGAATACCTGTTCAGCGTTCGAAACCGGGCCAAAATAGACCAGTCTACCGGCCGAAAGCAGGCAAAGATTATGGAAAAGCTCAAACACTTCACTGCTCGGCTGATGTATCGACGCCACGACGGTTCTCCCGTCCCGGCGAGCCAGTTGAACGAGACGGTTCATGACGTGGAACGAGGCGGCGCTGTCGAGCCCACTCGTCGGCTCGTCGAGAAATAAAAGCTTTGGACGAGTTAGAATCTCGATGCAAATGCTGACCCTCCTCTTCTGGCCACCGCTCAGCCCTTTCACGCTCCACCCTCCGATTCTTGTATTGACCGAGTTTTGCAGACCCATTTCTCGAATCGTCACCTCCGCCCTTTCTTTCTTCTCGGCGTCGGACATGGAATCCGGCAACTGAAGCTTTGCCGAGTAGTAGACGGCTTCTCTCACCGTCAGAGTTGTCATTAGCGTGTCGTCCTGAGTCACGTAAGCCTGAAACACCGAGCTAAAATCAAGCGTTAAACTGTGTTTTAAGAATGGTTTTTCAGGGAAAAAAAAGCTGTTTATTTTGTTTGTTCTAACCGACGTCCCGTAAGCAAGAGTTTCTTTCCGACCATTGACTAAGATCTCCCCGGTTTGATGTGCTTTTGAGCTTAATCTGCCTGAAAGTGCTTTTTTAATCAATACCCTTTGAAGAATACGAAATTCTGGGTTTTTAAGCTTATTTTTCACAGGAGAGAGATCTGGACCTGCTAATGTATCGAGAAGAGTTGACTTTCCGCAACCAGAAGGACCCATTATAGCCAAAACCTCGCCGTGTCCGACGTATCCAGTGAGTTTCTGCAGAATCGGTCGCCGGCCGTTTCCGCCGTCGGGAACCGTCACCCAGAGCTCCCTCCACGTCAGGGAAACGCCGCCGTGTTCCCTCAAAGAACCGAGCCTTTCTCCGGGCTTCCGCGGCTCAGATGGGTACGACTCAACGTGGCCAAGCGATATTTCGCCGTTTCCGGCGGCGTTTACAGAGTCAAACCCAGTGCTGAACAAGAACGTCTTCTTGACTGTTTCGGAGGAGACATATTCGTCTAAATCAACCGGCGAGTCCCCGGCGGTTCCCATCGCCGGACTCTCGTTCATCAGATACCTCGTCGGACTCGACCTCGGCGTCCATCTCGGAACGTTAACGGCGGAATCATCCATTTTAGGACCAGCAAAGAAAGCTTCGCAAACTACCGCCGGGATTGTTCAAACGGCCGACGGCGTCGTCTGTGAATACTCAACCTGCTACCGGAAGTCCTTATTTATAGGCACAAGTCCATGATCAAAAGCTCCCACAAATCTGAACACGCCACAGAAGGCCAAGATCATCGAGCCTGAATTAATCATAATTAATTAGATAACTTCTACGAATTGCATAAAGTCTTTACCAGCATGTTCTTCAATGCAACTCCAGTCCACGACTGCAAATCTTGACTTTTCAACCACTCGCATTCCACTAAGAACACAACTACTCTCGAATTAGATATAGTTTTCGTAATTTAATATTTTATAAAATAATCATAAATGTGCAGTCTCTTTTGAAACAAAATAATAATTAAATATTTTAATTCTTATTTCCCTAATTAGTGCCATGTCCTTCTCATGTCAAACGTGGTCTGGTTCGGTTCGGCAGGGAGAATATCTTAATTACACAACCCACTCTGCAATCAATTTTTCATAATAATTTGGAAACATTATTTCTCTGAATTGTTCTTTGTCAACATCGATCGTCGACCTTCTTTGTTGGAAAACATACTTATTTGTAGAAAAGAATAACTTTTGGGGTTAGTTCCTTATTATATTTTTTTTACCGTTAACGTATTAAATGTTATTTAATTTGATTTAAGTACAACTAATATATAAAAATATAAATAATTATTTATTTAGAATCAAAAGTAAAAGAAAAGAAAAAAAAGACTCATTAGAGCCAAAAGGAGAACATGGTGATCGACATTCTTCAAAGTAGGGCTGGGCGGATCCGACCTAATCTGACAATCTGATCGGATTGGATCGGATCGAGTCGGATTGGACAAAGGTAATCGATGAGGAAAATCAAGTTAAGATCCGACGTTCGGATCGTTAATCGGATCGGATTGAAGATGATCCGATCCGATCCGAACGTCAGATCGACATTTAAAATTCAACTCGGCAACTCCAAATCGAAATACCTAAATCCAACTCGGCCTTATTTGTTAAGATTATTATTTATTAGTGTTATATTAATAAGCTTGTTTTATGTGTTTTTGTTTTGTATAAATTACGGAAAATGCAACCGGGGGTGACGTAGACCCGATTATTGAAATGTAATCCGACACTTTGAATTGGATTGAATAGTTTTTAATGTTTTAGATTATGTATTATGTTGACATTATGAATTATTTTTGTATTCTTGATTGTTTTGGATTATTGATACTTCATAGATTGATTGTTTTCAGAGATAGTCTACGTTTACTCGCTTGATTTATTATTTTAGCTTGATTAAGTTGCCAAGTAGTTAAAAAAATCTTGTGTTTTTTTTTATCTTTTAACCCCGATTCGAGGTTCTCGTTTGAATCTGAAGGTCCTCGTTTCATGAAAAAACGACGAACGAGGACTTCTAACCCCGATTCGGGGACCCCGTTCTACTCCGAAGGGTCCCCGAATTGGAGTTCGAAGTCTCTGTTTCATGAAAAGTCGACGAACGGGGACTTCAAACCCCCATTCGAGGACCCCGTTCTAATCCGAAGGTCTCCGAATCGGGGTTTGAAGTCCCTGTTCTTTTGAAGTTCAATAAACGGTCGACTGTCAGTGCTGCGTTTAAATTTAAATTAGGGCTGCGTTTTGCAGTTTGCACCATACAAGGGGTCGACCGCTTCTTAAAGGGGTCGACCGCTATTGCTTGAAAAGTTAAGGTGTCGACCGGTCATGTAACGACCCGATTCCCAGGACGCCGCTTACTTGTTTTTCTTACTTACTTCACTTACTTGACTCAGATACTCATTCCTTGTATACTCAGAAAGCTCTATATCTAAATTTTCCGTAGTAGGTACTTGGATTCTAGTTTTTCCATAGTATGAGGTAGAGGATACATTTTGATATGGTTGATATGACTCTCCCATGTTACTATCTCTAATAAGTCCATAATTATCGAGTCCATTTCGATCAAAATTCTTGTAATATAAACTTTTACCATCGACAAAATTACTTTCCCTAGGCTCCAATGATTGCTACCCATATTTTATAGGATACCTGTGATCCAAATTCTCAACCTCTAGTTCAAGATGAGATCGTTTCACAGTTATTCCTCCAATTGTTCAGGCTGTCGGTTAACCAACTTTGACTCTGCTTCCTCAAGGTCTAGAGCGTTGGAAACAACCTTCGAATATTGAGCATCCTCTGATCCCCAAGTCTTTATTCCTTCATAAATTTATGGTTTCAACCCTTGCAACAACTGATCAATTTTATCCTCACTAGTTCCCTCCTCTGGATTATTTCTCCCTCCTCCCCTCATAGTCCTTCAATCACCAATCACATCGTTAGTACTCTAAAATAAGTACCTCTAGACTTTAATCCTTCTATAACATCAAAGTATGCAAATGATACGGTTATTGAGCTTTCTAGAGAACCGACTTAACCCGGTACACTAACTCTTTCGTTCCCTTATTCACTCGTGTGTTTTGCTCTGATACCATAATTGTAACGACCGGATTCCTAGGACGCCGCTTACTTGCTTTTATTACTTACTTCACTTACTTACTTACTTACTTAGTCGACCCGAGAACCGGTTCGTTACATGATTTCTTACTTACTTACTTACTTACTTACTTAGGTGGAACACTCATTACTTTAAAAATTTTTGAAAAACTATCTTTAGCTTGTAAAATAGCTTAAAAGGAAAACGTCCACTTGAAAAACATACATTCTTGTAAAGCTATGATTTCAGTTCCACCTTTATCAAAAATACATAAGCATTCAATAACTTAAAACGTACAGCGGAAGACAATTACTTTAACTTAAAAATACATTCATTTCAAAAGCTTTGAAATCCATCACACGAAAATAAAGGCATACATTTAATTACATCTTCAAAATATTCATAACATTCAAAACATTTTTATAAAATATCTGTGTGTGTCATACATCACTCCCGTCGGTCATTGCTCAATAAACTATATCATTTGAAAACCCCTCTGCTCTAACTTCTTGTTCAGTCACTTGCACCCTTTCCTCCATTACATTTCTTACATTGCAAAGCCTAAACTATAAACCTAAAGCTCAGTAAGAAGCATAACTATAAAATGCAATGCATGAGTATGCTATGTCGTTAAAACAATGCACATTTTCATTCACGTATCTTAGGTTTCATATCTTCTTTACTGCGTTATTCTTACTTATCGATCCGGCTCCGCACCTCGTGGTTCCACCCAGTCCTCGAGACCGAGCTCTCCACCTCGTGGTTCCACCGGTCATTTACATGTTTGGTTTATCGATCCGGCTCCGCACCTCGTGGTTCCAC
>QAOC01004245.1:94583-136315 GCA_003255005.1 Begonia fuchsioides
TCCTGGGGTCGACCCAAACACACAATTGTGTCGACCCCACCAAATTCCTGGGGTCGACCCAAACACACAATTGTGTCGACCCCACCTAATTCCTGGGGTCGACCTAAAGTATACAATTGTGTCGACTAGACATTGTTCATAGGTCGACCGACAGTTAAAACTTTCATAACTTTTGTTATATAACTTAGATTTCTATGATTCAAACACCATGCTTTTTCTTATTAAGTCTTGTTTAACTTTGTAGAAGACATAAACTTCAAATTCAGAGCGTAAAGATATCAATTATACAAAACACCAAATAACGCTCTAAAGTTCATATTTCTTAGTCTAGTTTTCATTTATCGATTTTTTAACGTGCATAACTTTTTCACCACAACTCCAATCGAGTTGTTCAACCTATTAATCTTCTCCTTTTGATCTATTCTATGATTTCTTAGAATAAACGAGGGTTGTTACAGGCCACTTGTTCATGGGTCGACTGCTATTGCTTGAAAAGTTAAGGTGTCGACCAGCCACTTGTTCATGGGTCGACCGCTGTTCAAAACAAGAGAGATGCGTACTGGAAATCAAGAACCGGTCGACCTATTCTATAAGCGGTCGACTGCATTTCTCTCTCAATTTCCATATACTAACTTGCAACATCCATAACTCTATATGCATAGCTCCGAATTGAGTAATTCAAAAGCCATTGTTTTTCTTATTAAGTCTACTTTAACTTTGTAGAAGACATAAACTTCAAATTCAGATTTGAATTTCGGAAAAAAGTCGGGTGTTACATAAATTTCGGAAATACATTAGATGAACTTCTCTGAAAAATGAATCGGGCAGATCCGATCAGATCCGATAACGTTGGGTTGAGCGTCGAATCGGATCGGATCAGATTACAGATTTGCGCCGATTCAATCGGATTACAATCTACAATCCGACGTTTGTCGGATCGGATTGGATCGACAACAATCCGATCTGATCCGATCCGATCTTATGCCCACCTCTACTTCGAAGGTTTGATGGCTTCATTTTAATGAGTAAACCTCGTACGCGACAACAGTTGAATCCACCGGATTTGTCAGCTGGAAAGACAGCCCTGCCAAACACTCATCATAGATAACGCGTCGGCGTAAATAAGTTGACCACCCATTGTTCCCTCTTCGAAAAATCAAGCAACTTGAGTCATGCCATGTCATCGGTTATATGACTGGTCAACGTACATGATATGTTCATTAAGCATTCGTTTCCTAACAGCCATCTTATATAAAAAAGGTAAAATCTCTCGTCCCAAAGGCTTCTACACCCCAACTCGACAATTTATAAGAGAGTTAAATCACGGCGACTCAGCGGCCCAGAGATAAGAAATTTTTACCTGATATTCCAAAGAGCTGTCCTAACATTTAGGGTAACAACTCTCACACTAGGACAACGCAGACGTCGAATCTAGGCTATTGTACCCAATCTACCATCTCTGAACCAACTGTGCATTCGTTTCCTAAAAGCCATATTATCCCTTATTAGTGGTTGCAAGCATATTGATATGTAAACTCTATATAAATTGACTATCTAGATTAGATTGGATTGGTTTTCTATTTTAAAAAATTGATGTTAATTCAAACTGAAACTAATTTAAAAGTTTAGGTTAGATTCGAATC
Source organism: Begonia fuchsioides (assembly GCA_003255005.1). Taxonomy (NCBI): domain Eukaryota; kingdom Viridiplantae; phylum Streptophyta; class Magnoliopsida; order Cucurbitales; family Begoniaceae; genus Begonia; species Begonia fuchsioides. The sequence continues at coordinate 96,227 of QAOC01004245.1, forward strand.
GAATATAAGATCATATTGAGTTCAGATCTAATTTTACAATACATGATCTGGAAAATTAAAAATTTTTGAAGAAAGAATTGAATTTGAGTTGTTTTAAGTTGATAACTCATGAGTTCAAAATTTACAAAATTAAATACAAACCAGAATACAACAAACCCAAAATTTTAGATCGGATCCAATATACAATATGATCGAGTTCGAATCTAATTTATCAATCAGATTAGATTTATTTTTTATCCAAATCCTACAAAGACCCACTAGTTCTACCCCTATCCACTAGTCTAAATCTCGCGCGCGTCAGAAAAAATGCAATGCTAGTCATCTATTCGTAATTTATGTGTAGATATTCATTAATTAATTATAAACAATTAAAATAATTAATTTAAGTATTTTTAATAAATCATTTATTTTTTGCAAGTGGAAAATAATAATAAATTGTAAAATATTGACATTTAAAAAAAATTATAATATTGTCTTATAATAATGAAGATGCGGGACAAAATTTTCAAATCATTACAATAATGTTTAATCTAGAAAATTAAGAAAAAATTGATAAATTTTTCAAAACTCATGATTCTATTTACCTATCAACCCAAAACTCAAGGCTTATCCTAAATTGACGTTTGAATGTAAGGGTGATCATGTTCCGGTCTGACTCGATTTTATCTTAAACATAATCAAAATCAGAACCGTAAATGTTGATCTTCTTTATTGAACTTGGATGGTAAAATGATTAACGGCGGATTAACGCTCTAATCATCACTGAGTCTGGATTGGAGATGCTGAACCGGTCATAATTGTAGAACTAAACCGGTCAAAATTGTAGAAAGGTGAAAATTGTAGAACTAAACCGGTCAAAATCAATTCAGTTCAGTTAAAACCGAGAGAAATAAAAAACCGTGGATTAATTTCATAAATAAAGAATTGGGAGAATATTCAAGTGGTTGAAACTAGGGGTGGGCGGATCCGACCCAATCCGACGATCCGATCGGATTGGATCGGATTCGGTCGGATCAGGCAAAGGTAATCGGTGAGGTTTTTTTGTTTTGATCCGATGTTCGGATTGATTATCGGATCGGATCGCTTATCGGATTGGGAGCGATCCGATCCGATCCGATAGTCAATCCGAACGTTTAAAACTTTAAACTTAACGAAAATGCTTAGCTCAGTGCGATTTTGCTTTCTTTCCTTTTGCAGCACGATTCTGAATGATTTAAGGAAAGAATTCCGGCACTGGGCGATTTAAGGAAAGAATTCCGGCGCTGCGCGATTTAAGGAAAGAATTCCGGCGACAGCGCCGACGAACGCTTAGAGTAGATTTTGCTTTCTTTCCTTTTGCAGCACGATTCTGAATGATTTAAGGAAAGAATTCCGGCGCTGCGCGATTTAAGGAAAGAATTCCGGCGCCAGCACCGACGAAAGCTTAGAGTAGATTTTTCTTTCTTTCCTTTTGCAGCACGATTTTGAATGATTTTCCTTCGATTTAAGGAAAGAATTACGGTTGTTGGATTTTATTGCACTGATGCGATTAAGGAAAGTTTTTTTGTCGATTTTATCGGATCTTATCCGATCCGATCCGATCGGATCTGTCAGAATCGGATCGGATTCGGATTCGGGTGTTTTGCGTTTAAAACGCTTATCGGATCAAATCCGATAATCCTATAACATATCGGATTTACAGCAATCGGATCGGATTGATCCGATCCGATCCGATGCCCACCACTAGTTGAAACACTAATGGGCCCAGTCCCAGATTCCCAGTTGCTTGAGCTGACACGTGGATCATCAGAGAAACGGAGGCCATGGATGGAGGAAGAACGAGCTCCAATCAGTTGAAAAAGCTCAAACCCAGGCACCGGATAAACCCCAAAACCAGACTCTTCCACCATGATAGTCCATGTGCCCCGTCCTTTTCTCTCCAATTTCAGTTTCTACGACGCAGTTTTTGGCTGCGGTTCAGTCAATGCGAACGCCGGCGTCAAGCTCTCTGCGCCGCTGCCAAGAGTCAGCACCAGGGGCAGCATCGCCGCTGCAGCGATTCTCGCCGCGGCCACTGTGATCGCTTCGGCTGCCGTTGCGATTGAGGAACCCTACATGCCTGATACGCTTTCAAATGTGCCCCAGACACTTTCTGGTCAGTGCGCGCAGCCCACGGACTGCAAGAAGGCTAGAATTCAGCGGCCTAAGTCGAGGAAAGCCGAGTCATGCACCATCAAGTGCGTTACTACCTGCATCCGAGGCGGTGAAGGATCCCCTGGGGAAGGCCCTTTCAACATTAGAAGGTGCATTACTATTTCCGAGTTTCTTGAGTTGCCATGAGACGCCATAATTTACCCAATTCTCTTTGATTACCGTTGCATCGTTTGTGTGTGTAAGATTCATGGTATAATGTCCACGATTCCTGTTTTCTTATATGCTAATAGAAAGAGGAGAAGAAAGGGAAATGAAGATAGGTATGGGATCGTTGGAGAGGAAATAGGAGAGAAAGGGTAGGAAAATTTTCATCAATATCTGCTTAAAAATCTTCCCCCATCTCTCTCCCCCTTCCCACCTAAATAGCCATTCTCTGCCTTCTCTAACAAGTGCCCCACAGCCATTTACACACAACAAACACGATGACAAACCTGTTTGTCAGCATCCGATAATGACTGCAGATAGGCCTTTTATCGCAGATGCCATGAACAAACATTTATAATATTAGATCTCATCATCCTCGCGGTCATTGATTGTACTAAATTCTGCAGTTTTTCGTAAGAAAAATTTATACTTTCAATGCTGTTTTGGACAAATTCATGGCATAACGTAGTTCTTATATTTCGTTGCAGACCTATAATTGTTTTTAAGCAAGGATTCAGAAGCCGTCAGTATTGGTAAGTTACTTTTGCAATCTAGGATTACAAAAAGAATTCATTATGTGAGGATTTGACGATCAATTGGCTCTAACTTGCCCAACTGTTGCTCACTAGTGGCTTTCTTGAAAATAATCGTAAAAGGCAACATTATCGTAAAAAATCAGCATTGTTTGAGATTCTATACTATGGTTTTACTTATCTAAATCTTGCACCCTGCCTTGTTTTATTCATGTTAACCGAAAGGAGCTGACTGACTGGTGAATTAGTGTCCGAGAGGTGGGAAACTTGGGCATTGCGTTCTTGTTTTGCTTTTCAGCTTACCAAGACCTGAAAATCCAAACTAGACCGCTGAAAATGCTGAGTTTATGCTTCTCGGGTCAGATTTAGCATGGTGTCAGTCTGTCTCAGATGGTTAAGGGAACTCAAACTGCTTAGAGATTGGATTTGTTGTCTGTTTGGTTCTTTTTCTTGCTATTGCATTCATTTGGATCCTCCATTCTTACCAATTTGATCGCATTTTTTTATCGTGCTCGATAATCATATCTTCTACTTGCCTACCCATTTGCAAAATCTGTTTACATTTGAACAACTCTAACGTTATGGTGGTAAATTGGTCACTATCTTGGCAGTTTGGTCGAGTGCTCGGATATATGCAATTTGATAGGCGATGGCGATGACGGACAATGATTCGAAAACAGCTTGGCATTACCCGGGATAATCGAGGTCTTGTATTTGTACGAATTCTATCATGAATATAGAAAATTGCCAACATATTGTTTTTGGGAGGATCATCAACAAACAGATCAAGTATCCTTAGTGTCAAAAGGTTTTGTGTTGTTCTTGATTGTTGTGAGCCAGTGATGTTAAACATTAATATGATATAATTACCATATAATTAATTTGATATAACTAATAGTTATTTAATATATACGAAAATTGACGGATTAAATAAGAAGACAATTACTTGGAAGTTTCTGCGTGGTATTTTGGTAATAATTAGTATTTTCATAATTTAATCAGCACGAGATGATTAGGTTGGTCCAACCTCCAATTCCTACCAGCAAAATCCAGTCAAGATGCAACCGTAAACTCTCGTTGTTGGACTGTTCATCGTCGTTGATGAAGGCTCGCTCGCTAATTTGAAGGAAAATCTCCACTGTTTATCTGGAAATCGATCTTAACTACGGTGAGACTCTTGTCCCAAACTACGGTGCCGTTATCTTTCGTGCTTTGTTGCTTTCCTATGTCTCCCGGTTTGGATGACTGCTGCTGTGCTATGCTCTTGCACGGTCAACGCAGCGCATCCAGCTGTTTAGAAAGGATAATTATCGACTCCATTTCTGCATAATCCGTTCATAATTTTTTGATATTTCGGATGATAATGTTCTGGCGCCTTAATTTGTTCTTTTGGTTTGAATTGGCTTCTGATTCGCCTGACCTTGGTTTCTGAAATCCATTGATCATGCTTTTCTTTTACGGTTTCCTGTTTGGTGACCACCATCGGGCATCTCAGAAAGTTTGAAAGATTTCATATATGTTGAATAACACGACGGTTTTCTTGTAAAAGTATGATACGCTGGAATTCTGAAATCTCATGCTTTGGCTCCACGCGTTGGATAATTGTTTTCTGATGGCTGATATCGTTCTTGGTGAATTTTTTACAGATGCCGATAGTACGTCTGGTTCTGTTTTTCTTCTTTTTGATAGACCGACTGCTAGATTAATTACGGAACTTTTACACGATCTGGTTCAATATTTTACGTCCTTGCAGTGCCTGTTGTGTTTTAGTTTAATACCTATTTATTTAGGATACACTTTTTATAGAAGTTTTCGAATTTATACTTTGATTGTTGTTAGATGAGAGATGCAGATGGAGGTGGACAGGGAAGCCCAAGATACACTGTGGATGAAGCTCTTATTGCTATGGGATTTGGAAAGTTCCAAGTTCTTGTGCTCGCTTACGCAGGCTTGGCCTGGGTTTCAGAAGCCATGGAAATGATGATACTTTCGTTTATAGGGCCTGCAGTTCAGTCTTTGTGGGATCTTTCTTCTCAAGAAGAGTCTCTAATTACAAGCGTGGTTTTTGTTGGAATGCTATTCGGAGCATATTCTTGGGGCTTAGTCTCTGATAAGCATGGGCGGAGGTTGGGATTTTTTTTTCAGTAGTTAGAGCATTCCCACTCCATGCTTGTCCTGATAAATACATCTTATTGTGATACTCATTGTTTCTGTTTCTTGGTTTTATAAGATCATGTCTTGGTTACCCAAATATAGTGTCTTTTCACAGAGAGCTCGTGGTAATTTTATTTTTTCAGTTTTAAATTATCATCTCTTTCTTTGTTTACTGCTATTCTTTCAGGAAAGGCTTTTTCATTACAGCAATAATTACTTCTGCAGCTGGATTTCTGAGTGCTTTTGCCCCTAACTATGCATCACTGATCATTCTTCGTTGTTTGGTTGGCATTGGCGTGGGAGGAGGCCCTGTTCTGTCATCCTGGTTTTTAGAATTCATCCCTGCTCCTGAAAGAGGCACTTGGATGGTTGTTTTTTCTGCGTTCTGGACAGTTGGAACTATTTTTGAGGCCTCCATCGCTTGGGTATGAGTGTTTACCTCTGTTTCTTTGATATAATACTTTCACATCAAGCTGTAATTAGTCAATAATATTGGAGATCATACCACCATCGTCTAAGTTTATGGCTTCAACAGAGAGATTTTGGAAAATTTTGTTGTCAGGATTTCTTATTCCTTCTCCCCTTAACAGATGATCATGCCAACCTTGGGTTGGAGGTGGTTACTTGCACTCTCAGCTATCCCTTCGTCTCTTCTCCTTGTATTCTACAAATTCACACCAGAGTCACCTAGGTATTTGTGTTTGAATAATAGAACTACTGATGCTGTTAATATTTTGGAGAAAATAGCAAGAACTAATGGAGCAAAACTCCCCCCTGGAATCCTTGTTTCTGGTCCCACAATTGAGCAAGAAGACAAGAATGTTCCTGCCGAAGATACACAATTGCTATCGCCAGGAAAAGCAAAAGATTCAGCTCATCGGGGAACTACTTTAAATGTGATCTCATCTCTATCGATGCTGCTTTCTCCAAAATTACTCAGGTCTACCTTGCTTTTATGGGTAGTTTTTTTTGGGAATGCTTTTTCATATTATGGTCTTGTGTTACTGACATCGGTTTTGAGCAATGGACGCGGTAAATGTGAAAATGGTGAATTGCTGTCAAAAGATTCCCAAGGTATCAACTATGGAAATGTTTTCATCGCTAGTTTTGCAGGTAACTTGGACTCAATAAAATTAAGGGTGAGCCATGGTTAAATCGCATTAACTTGTTTTTTTTCCTCCTTTTTTCATGAAGAGTTTCCTGGCCTGCTCTTATCAGCTGGCATGGTTGATAAACTGGGTCGTAAGTTCTCAATGTCATCAATGTTCTTTGCCTGTTCCATTTTTCTACTTCCACTGATCTTCTATCAGCCTCAAGGATTGACCACAACCCTATTATTTGGAGCTCGAATATGTATCACGTCGACATTTACAGTCGTGTATATATATGCCCCAGAGGTAAATCACACAATTTAATTAATCAGGTTTCGTTTTACTTACATATATAATACAGTAGAAGAGCATCGGGCTTTTTGCATTTAGTACTATTTTCTAAAACCAGTAATCTTGATGTGCTCAAGTAATCTTCTGAACATTCTGTTTTAAGTTTATTTACTCCATTTAACTCCTTTCTGCTACGCATTTGAACCTTAGAAGTCATATACATGGGATTTCAGATTTGTTATAACCCTTTTTTAGTCATGGTAAAAGGTCCAGCATCCTTCACTTTACAACTATGGTATAAACCTCTTTAATAAACATCATTTTTTTTGTGTGTGGGACTAAAACTTTGTCTCAATGATTGAATATGTCAGTATGGTTTGGTTGTAGAATTGAGAATGTGCTAGTGTAATTTAGTTTTAGTATGCTTGTCTTTTTACTCATTTAACTGGAGAAGTTGGTGCAGGTATATCCGACATCCTTGAGAACAACCGGAGTTGGAATTGCCAGTTCGATGGGGAGAATTGGGGGAATGACATGTCCTCTCGTAGCCGTAGGTCTTGTAAATGGATGCCATCAAACTGCAGCCATTCTTCTGTTTGAATTTGTGGTCTTGATTTCCGGAGTATGTGTCTTGCTCTTCCCTCTCGAGACGAGCAACCGGGAGCTGAGCGATGAAGTATCATTATCAAGTCCAAAACAGAATGATCAAATGCTGTGAAGAACGAGGTACACTATAATAGTCGGCATCATCCTGCGTAGATCGAGGTATTTGCCATATTGATTTTTCATTTATTCAAAGATAGATCATTGTTTTTGTTATGTGACACAGTTCCTCGTTTTTAGTTTTGATTTACAAAATTCTAATGAAGCATATATGGTGATATGGTAGTAATCTGAATAGAAGAAGTATATATGATGATAGGAAATTCAGATGTCGGACCAGACGAGACTCGATTTTGGTTCTAGTTTTTAAAAAATTGTGATTTATAGGCTGTCTCGATCTTTATGAGTAAAAAATCGTAAAATCAAAAGTGTGACCCTGAATAAAAAAAATTCAAAATATGAAATAAAAAATATATTTTATTATTATATTTTAATTTTTTTAAATATGAAATAAAACTGGAAAAAAAACAGAACTGTACCGGATCTGTTGGTTTTGCTTCTAATTCTAAAAATTTAAAATTGTGAATTCCGATACCGATTCTATTTTGAGATTAAATTAGATCGGACAGGCTTGCCCGCACTCTTGTCTAATCATCAACTTATCGAAGAAAACATACATTTTCCAAAGTGACAAACTCTTAGGTTAAACTTTTAGAGAATTATGATGCCTACTTTTGAAAGAATGCAATCATTTGTCTCCGAACACAAATTTCGAATCTAGACCGAAGAACACAACAACTTCTACGAAAATGGCTTTAATTTAATGTGTTTTTGCGTTAGCTGTTGTGCCAGACATTACTAAGATTAAAACAGAACAAAAAGACCATAAATCTGACCATGGTTAGAGCAAAAAACTAATAATAGAAACTCATTCTAACCTTGTGTGTAACGCATAAGAGATTCAAGGGCAGGCCATGCATCTCTCTCCATCACAGTTCAGCTTCTTCAACACCCACGAACCTCCTCAACTGGCACCCAGATCTCTTGTATCTTATCCGTGGATCACCCAATGTGCTCTGGTTTGTTCAGTTTCCAGTTCTATAAGTTCACCCTCCTCGTTCTTCCAAAGCTCGTCCAAGGTGTCGCACAGCATGTAACGATGGTGGTGGGCGAGCGTAGGATTGGACTCGCGCCGATGAAATTTCGGAGAGTGCTCTTTGTGGCGCTGTGGATATCATGGTTGGCCATGTCGGCACTTGCTCATCCAGACGGTGACGCCCTTCTGAATTTCAAGAGATCTTTGACCTTCTCCCAGGTTTTGCACGACTGGAATTCCTCGGTGGTCCCCTGCAATGGAAACAGGGCGAATTGGGTTGGTGTGCTTTGTAATGAACAAGGGAACATTAGAGGGTTGAGGCTTGAGAATCTGGGTCTCAAAGGCATGGTTGATCTAGGCTCGCTCGCCTCTTTGACTGAAATTCGCACCCTGAGCTTCATGAACAACTCCTTGGTCGGTCCTTGGCCGAATCTCGAAAGTTTTAGAAAGCTAAGATCGGTGTATTTCTCTTACAACCACTTTTCTGGAGAAATCCCGGATGATGCTTTTGAGGGTATGAAGTTCTTGAAGAAAGTGATTTTGACGAGTAACGAGTTCACCGGAGCCATTCCTTTTTCGCTTGCCGCTATCCCTCGCCTGACGATTTTGAGGCTCGATGGCAACAAATTCCATGGCCGAATTCCGGTGTTTCAAGTGCAACATTTGAAGAGGTTCAATGTTTCAAATAATAAATTGGAGGGTCCTATTCCGACAAGCCTGCAGCGAATGGATACTACCTCCTTTGTAGGTACGCTTGTCCGCCATTGCAGATATACCTTTCTTCTGTACATCGACTAATCCAACTTCTGGGCACAGGTAATGAGAAGCTCTGCGGGATGCCTCTACAGAAAGTCTGTGGCTCCTCCCTTAACACACAGCCAAAAGCAATTCATCTGCTGAGAATCGCCATAGCCATCATGGTTGTCGGAATGATACTGGCGATTATGGCTGCAATATTCATAATATACCACTTAACAAGCAGAAGAAGTCGGTTAGAACTAGGCCTGAAAGTAAGGGGACGCCCGTCCAGAGTGCACAGCGTGTTTGGGGTCTCCGATGAAAACCAGACGGAACAATCAGAGCAATCGAAGAAGCCGGAGAACGGAAAGCTTACATTCATAATGGACGACCGCGAGAGATTTGATCTGCACGATCTGCTCCGGGCATCGGCAGAAGTTTTGGGGAGCGGCTCTTTTGGATCGTCTTACAAAGCCACCATACTGGGCGATGCTGTGGCGGTGAAGAGGTATAAAGAGATACTGAACAGCGTCGGAAGGGAGGAGTTTTACGAGCACATGAGGAGGCTGAGCAGACTGAGGCATCCAAACTTGCTTCCCATAGTGGCCTACCATTACAGGAAAGAAGAGAAGCTCTTGATTTCTGATTTTGTGGAAAACGGTAGTCTGGCCAGCCATCTTCACGGTGAGCTTCTTTTTTCCCATAAACATGGCAGCTTTCTCGTCTTGCAAATCCCCATTCCTAATTTTGCGATAAGCAGGAAAGACGAACGAGGCGCAACCAGGGCTGGATTGGGTAACCCGGCTGAGGATAGTCAAAGGCATAGCCAGGGGACTATCGTACCTCTACAGCAGCGCGCCGCCGAGCATAGCAGTAGCGCACGGCCATCTGAAATCATCCAACGTGCTGCTAGACGAGGCAATGGAACCTCTATTAACAGACTACGGTCTCCTTCCGATTGCGAACGTTGAACACTCCCGTCACCTCATGATGGCCTACAAATCGCCGGAGTTCTCCGGACAGGGCCGGATAACCAGAAAAACCGACGTGTGGTGCCTAGGAGTGGTGATACTGGAGACATTAACGGGAAAATTCCCGGAGAGCTACTTAACGGAGAGGCACGAAAGGGGGTCAGGCATAGGAGAATGGGTGAATGAAATGATAAAGGAGAAGCGTACGAGCCAGGTTTGGGACTCGGAGATGCGGGGAATCAGCCGAGGAGAATTGCTGAAGCTGTTGAAGATCGGATTGGGGTGCTGCGAGGAGGCGGAGGAGAGGAGAATGGATTTGAACGAGGTTGTGGCTCAGATCGAAGAGCTGGAGGAGGGAGAGCCGTGGGTGTGTTGCAGCCCGATGACGACTGAGGATGAACGGAATCCATCGTTTTCCTCCGCCGTTGGTGAATCCGGAGCCGCCGTGGGATCCTGCGAGTGAGTTCATGTAGTATATAGCTAACCAAGCTCAGAGAATTACTGTATCTTCGACTTCCTCCATTTTCATATGCTTTATTGCTTTCTTCCCTCCTAGTAGTCTGAACTTGAACTTGTTAGCAAAAATTGTACTAATTCCAACCAAAAATTGTGGTCTTGCAGCTACTATCTAGTGTAATTGTAGCCTATTGGCATGTCATAGTTCTACTACTTTATTTTATGCTTTAAACATATTTTAGAATGTCATAAATAAATTTGGGTGAATTTCAACACATAACAAATAATATTGAACTAAAAATTAAAAATGCGAATACTATAATATTAGATTTACTCTTAAACGACGAAATCTGATAGCTGAAGGAACGAGATTGTGAGAGTGTGAGGGTGAATTCTAGGAACAAGATATGTTCATCGTGTTTAGACCAGTTTTTATTCGACTTGTAAACAAATTTTTACCAGGAGTTTGATTTCATCGTTAGTTTCGGTCGTCTTAAAAATATCGACTTATTATAAGTAATAAGATGAACTGATACTTTAATAATTTTAATAAAGACTCGATTGTTACTAAATATATTAATTTAAACTATATTTTGAAATTAATTATTTTCTTAATGTTGTTAAGCTCTCGAAAATAAGAGTTTGTATATAAAAAATAAAAACTTGGGAAAACTAGTCCGACTCAGCACCAATGAGGAGCATGCCATGTGGCATATAAGGATTGGATGGCTGACGTGGATAGCCAACCACGTGGCAGTGAAAGTCCATCACAGATCGTGCCGTCATTTTGTGAAGTCTGCGAGAGAGGGAGAGAGAGGCCGTCTCTTGGTATATACTAATCCTATTCCTGTTAGGTGAATTCCATTGGATCTGCGGCCATAGCCATAGCTGACGCTTCCCCTTCTCTCTCTGACCGCCTCCGTTATAAGGTCATACGCAGAACCTTGGCCAGACTCGTCTTCAGGCGAGACCAGAAACAGGGCGTTTCCGCTGTCCATTTGCCGTTATTTTGGATTTCATTCTGTCCTGTTTTTTTATTGCATTGTCAGATCCCTTGCGATTCTTTCTACCTTGGTTTTTCATAGAGAATGATACAATGGAGCGGCAATTTCTCCTGTTCTAGTTCGACCTACTTCTGGTTTGATTGATTAGTGCTTTTGTTGAGCGGTGGATTCTGTTTTTTGTTTCTCTTTCTTTAGGGACCTTATTTTCGATTCCGTTTCTAGATTTCATCTCTGTGTTGTAGCTTTGGACTTGGGGGGAAATTACTATTTTCTGATTTTGGAAGCTCGACTAGGGGAATCTGGCTCTTTACCTTATTTTCTATAGGGCGTTAGACTTGGCTTCCGTTTTACGCTTTTAAATGAGCTTTGCGTTTCGAATGCGGGTTTTCTTGCTTTTCTATCGCTTTCATTGTCTTTGCCGTATTTTACCAGGAAAATGCGACGAATGCCCTTTATGCATTTGTACGAATGCTAAGTTTTCTTTTACTTTGTTTCTGATAAATATCCATGTCTAGGTTAACGTTTCTGAAAAGAAAACTTTGTCACTGAATGCATCTTGGTTTTTATTTTCCATCTGAGTTCGTTGTTGATTTTTTATTGACCGTCTCAAACGGAACCACTTGAAGTGAAGAGTTTCAATTTCTAGGGGAAACATCTTTTTTATATCCAATTGGGAAGCCAGATCTTATACATATGAATTCCGTAGTCTCAGAAGTAAATTATGCTGATTATTCCTTTTTACGATTATGTAGTTGAAGGTGACCTGGGCTTGATATCTATGTGCTCTAATTCCTGAGTTTGGAAAGCAAAACAAGACAAAAGGCTTCTGATTGAAGCACACGGGCATAAAATACTGATCCTGTAGCTTGTATGAAGGGACATTCTACTCTGTTGAGGCTAAAAGAGAATCTTCAAAATTCAGCGTCCAGGTTCAGGGGGCGATTTGCCCCAAGGTGTTGAATATAACCCTTATCCAGTAGCTCGGAGGGTTAATTCCTTTCAGACAGTTCTTATGGATGATGAATTGGAGAGTGGTACTCTTGGGTCCTTCCAAGACCGGCCAAGGTCTTTTCCTGATATGCGCAGTAAAGCCCACACTCCAATGGTGAGTTTGAATATCTCATTGTCAAATCAATCTTTTCAATTTTTGTCTAGAATAATTGTTTTCCCATGTTGCTTGATTTCATACGAAAAGCATGGATAATGTTTTTAACATAGGACTATATTTACTTGGAGTTATTGTTAGGATCCTTGTTATGAGATTTATCCTTAGAACAAGTAACCACCCATTTTTTCTTTTATTATGGAAGCAATGAAGAGAAATAGAAAGAGAAAAAAATAACTAAAGAAAGACTTGATTCATTCACCGATGTCTTTGTACTTAAGGTTAACACCCTTTAAATAGGCATCTTTGGAGTTATTGTTAGGAGATTTATCATTGGAACAAGTAACCACCCATTTTTCTTTTATTAGAGAAGCAATGAAGAGAAATAAAAAGAAAAAAAATTAACTAAAGAAAGAATTGATTCATTCGCTAATGCCTATGTACTTAGGGTTAACACCCTTTAAATAGACATCATTGACCTAATTGAATATAATAAAATCAAAGTGACCCTCAAATGAAATTTAAAAATTAAGAAAATGACTAAAAAAATAGAAAATAACAATAGATAACTAGACTCGACGAGAATAATATTTCCCGACGAAGGCATTCTAAGGACTTAGGTCCATAACAGTTATATATCTAATGTTCAAGTTTTTATCTCTTGTTTAGTTGTTTCTTCTTTCTAATTTGTGATATTGTTTTGTTCATCCATTTGTTTCTTACTTTATGCAGATTTTTCGAATATTGATGGGGATTAATATCCGTGTGCTTTGTATTATTTTCCTCTTTGCTCTTGGAGCTATATTTTACATTGGAGCAAGAACTTCCCCTATAATTGTATTTGTCTTCTCAATCTGTATTGTCAGCTTCTGTTTTTCTATATATCTGACTAAGTGGGTACTCTCAAAAGATGAGGGGCCTATTGAGATGGTCCAGGTAACCCAACGACATTCACTTTGTTTTTTATGTTACTTGAATTATTATTTTTTGGTTGTGCTCAGTGTCCTGTCAAATATTGTTTTTGGATACACTTTATTTTTGTGCTTGCACGTCCTTGCAACATTGTCTCTGTTGGCGGTGGCATGCTTGTGTGTTGGAGTGTAATCTCTCTTGAGTTTTCTTTTTAAGAATATAAACAACAGTTTAAGTTAAATTTAACTTTTCTTTTACTGATGAAGAATAATTTTATAACCATCGCAATATGCATTTTCAGTAAACTCATTATTTGTAATTAAGCTGCACTAAATCTGATTTCCCTGTGAACTTGCTCAAATTTCAACAGTAATAATGTAGCAGTTGGTGTTGTGGCAGCCTCACCAATATTATTTTACCACAGAATTACTGTTTAATATCATTCACATTTTCCTATTATTTAGTTTCTGTCCAATGCTTTAAGCCTTCTGTTGAAAAATTTTAAATGTTCCTATGAATATAACTACTAAGATTTGTAAATTGTCCAATAAATTTGTCCACAAGCCAAAAATTCATTACAATGAATACTGGTTGGTAGAGGTTCTTATCCATTTACGTGACCAATTGTTTTGTTTATAATAGCCTTACTTCTCAAATGTCCAATTCCCTCTAAATTGTAGATATCAGAAGCAATACGTGAAGGTGCTGAAGGCTTCTTCAGGACACAGTATGGGACCATTTCCAAGATGGCCTTGCTGCTAGCATTAATTATACTTGGCATATATCTCTTTCGTAGTACGACACCTCAACAGGAATCTACTGGCCTTGGAAGGTTAGAGTGAAATTTCCATGGGATAATCTTTTTATTTTACATTTTCTCATATTTTTCTCCATGTTGATATAACATTATGATTGACCGTCCTAATGCAGGTCAGTTTCTGCATACATTACTGTGGCAGCATTTCTTTTGGGGGCGCTATGCTCTGGTATTGCAGGATATGTTGGAATGTGGGTTTCAGTCCGTGCTAATGTCCGAGTATCCAGTGCAGCCAGGCGCTCTGCGAGAGAGGCATTGCAGGTTGTCCTCGTTCTTATTAGTTCCTTAGCAAAAATAATGAATCATTTTTATCTTGAATGAGGAAGTTGTGTGCAGATTGCTGTTCGTGCTGGTGGTTTTTCTGCAATTGTTGTTGTTGGTATGGCAGTGATCGGTATAGCCATTCTATATGCTGCATTTTATGTTTGGCTGGGCGTTGGCTCTCTGGGTTCAGTGAAGGTTACTGATTGTACGTGTCTCCATTATGTTTTTTTTATTACTCTGAAGTGCCATTTTGATTTTGGAGTTCTATTTCTTCGTTCTTCTTTTGTGTCTTGCCTGCTCAGTGAGGTGTTTAATAAAAAAATGCAGTCACCATTCTTTACTTCGTATAATAATGTGTTCTGACAAGCATCTTTATTGAAAACTTGTTGCAATATTCCATGATTTATCGATAAAAATGAATTGATTTTCATATATGTATTGTTAAAATTATAATTCTAATGAAAACTACAGCTAAATGATACTCTTGCGGTGATGTGGGCTAGTAATTCCACGTGTTTGACTATATCATATGAAGAAATGTTCTTTTTTTCAGAATTAGATTTTAGATAAATATCATTTTTATCCAAATAACTGATTAATTAGGACTGGAATCTGTATGTGCAATTAATCTGTGTGATCTATTTAAAAAATTGTGGATCATGCCTATACATGTAGAAACTTTGAAGACAATTTCTGTATGTATTATTTTGTCTGATCTGCTAACATGGAGAGATATTATTCCAGTGCCTCTTCTTCTGGTGGGGTATGGTTTTGGAGCTTCTTTTGTTGCTTTATTTGCTCAGTTGGGTGGTGGGATATTTACAAAAGCTGCAGACGTTGGAGCAGACCTTGTTGGAAAGGTAGAGCAGGGAATACCGGAGGATGATCCTAGAAATCCTGCTGTCATTGCTGATCTGGTGATTTCTTTTTCCTTTGTTTTCTTGATTGAAGAAATACTAATTATTTCCAGTTTCCTTCATACAATCTGTTCAGGCATTTTTTGGTTATTGTTGGCTATTTAATTGTTGATGGATATGTTTTCTTCTTTAAACTTTGTAAAATATATCAGACCGTCTGAAAGGATATGTATCAAAGAGATATATGGATTTTATGACATTTCTTTCATCAATTTAGATCCTTCTTTCTTGTTTATTTCTTTTGCTATTGTTTCATTATCACTCATTCCTTTTTTATTCCCTGGTTTCACTTTGTTACTTACATGAAAGGTTGGTGATAATGTTGGTGATTGCGCTGCTCGAGGTGCTGATCTTTTTGAAAGTATTGCAGCTGAAATAATTAGTGCCATGATTCTGGGTGCAACAATGGCTCGGCGATGCAAAATCGAAGGTTAGTTCAAAGTTTTCATTATGAATTTTTCTTTGTCAGATAGAGAGTGATTTCTAAACTTTGGTGCTGTTTTAAAAGAATTTATTGGTCTAACAGGCACATTCTTATTGGTTTTGAATTTACTCATGCTGATGTTCCATGTTTGTGCAGATCCATCTGGTTTCATCTTGTTTCCTCTTGTTGTTCACTCTTTTGACCTAGTGATATCATCAATTGGGATTCTTTCAATCAGGGGAACCCGTGCTTCGAGTGCAAAGACTTACATGGAGGATCCGATGGCTATACTTCAGAAAGGATACTCAGTTACAATTGTCTTAGCTGTCCTGACATTTGGTGTGGTAATGTTTATAGTTTGTTCTAAGATATGTATATTAAATGCCACACCCTGATGAACAATTGTATTGTTTTTCATCTGTCGTTATAATACTATGCGCTCGAATTCCTTTGTCATTGACTCTGATTTACTGATCGTTTTACATCTGATTTTGGTGCTTATTCCAGTCGACCCGCTGGCTGCTTTATACTGAACAAGCACCCTCTGCATGGTTTAACTTCGCCTTGTGTGGGTTGGTTGGTATCATCACAGCATATATTTTTGTATGGATCACAAAGTACTACACTGATTACAAGCATGAGCCTGTGCGGACATTAGCCCTTTCTAGCTCCACTGGACATGGAACAAATATAATTGCTGGCATCAGCTTGGGCCTTGAATCAACAGCACTTCCTGTTATTGTGATTAGTATAGCTATTATTTCAGCATTCTGGCTGGGACAGACATCAGGATTGGTGGATGAGGGTGGGAATCCAATTGGTGGACTGTTTGGCACAGCTGTTGCAACAATGGGCATGCTCAGTACTGCTGCATATGTTCTCACCATGGATATGTTTGGTCCGATAGCTGATAATGCAGGGGGAATTGTGGAGATGAGTCAGCAGGTAATATGAGATGGTGAATGCCTGATTATTTTTCTTTAGCATATATTGAGTTTTTTTGTTTGAAAATATGTTTATTGCAGCCAGAAAGTGTTCGGGAAATTACTGATCTACTCGATGCTGTTGGGAACACAACAAAAGCAACCACGAAGGGATTTGCAATTGGATCGGCAGCACTTGCATCTTTTCTTCTTTTTAGTGCTTATATGGATGAGGTTGCCACATTTGCTCATGATTCCTTCAAGCAGGTATATACTTTGTAAGTTGAGTATTTGTATCTTGGCATTTATTTGCAATAACTTTCAGTACGTTGTATCTCCAGGTTGACATTGCCATTCCAGAAGTTTTTGTTGGTGGTTTGTTAGGGTCAATGCTTATTTTTCTTTTTAGTGCTTGGGCTTGCTCGGCAGTTGGCCGAACTGCTCAAGAAGTTGTCAATGAAGTAAGAAGACAGTTTATTGAGAGGCCTGGTATAATGGTCAGTACCATTGATTGATAATTTATGCTCCTTTGTTTTTATCCTTTGAGTCGTGAAAAATCCTACTTATGAATGGATCATGATGGTTAGGAATACAAGGAGAAACCAGATTATGGCCGTTGCGTTGCCATTGTTGCATCTGCATCTTTGAAGGAGATGATAAAACCGGGTGCTTTGGCTATCATTTCTCCAATTGTCATTGGTGGGTCTGCGCTTATTCTTTTTGTATTAGTATATTTTTCTTATGAATAAGCCAATACGAGTAACACGTTAATCTTATTCAAACATCACCCAAAGATTTCTTTATCATTAAACAACTGAGTGGAAATTTTCCATGCTTCTTATTACACACTATGAATCCATTCGAAAATCGATCATGCTAGATGAAGGCCCATGAGATAACTTTGGATGTAATGTATCACTTTTTTGTAAGACTCGCAAATACAAGTTTGCCTCAAGTGTAGGAAGTCGCTTATTTTGCTCTCTGTTAAATTTGTCCTCTAATGGGATGTATAAAATTCACCCAAGTTTTGTGGTGTTAATGGCAGGGATTTTGTTTCGGATAATGGGACATTACACGGGGCATCCTCTTCTAGGGGCCAAAGTTGTCGCTGCCATGTTGATGTTTGCTACAGTTTCTGGTATCCTCATGGCTCTCTTCTTGAACACAGCAGGCGGAGCCTGGGATAATGCTAAGAAGTACATTGAAACTGGGGCCCTAGGAGGAAAAGGGAGTGATTGCCATAAAGCAGCTGTTACTGGGGACACGTAAGCTTCTCTTTCCTTCATTAGCTCATCTCTGTTTTCTTTTAAATTTGTTGATGTAGATTAAGCTTAACTAGTCTTAAAACAGCTTTAACAAGTCAATAAGCAATAAGTTATGTTTTAGGAGGCTACTAATAGGAGTGGGCGAAACTGGATCGGGACCTTGGTCTACATCGGAACCGCCGGTTTTGAACTGGTTACCGGTCCTAATATTTTAAAAACTGTGAAGGTGGGAACCGGGTTGTGGGTCAAAAAATAGATTTAAATCAGATAAAACCCGACCTAAAATTAAATAAATCTCTATATAAAATCCAAAACCGGTTCCAAATTTGGTTAAATCAATAAAAACTCGACCCAAACATAATAAAAAAATATATTTATTTTTGAATTTTTTTTTTAAATATGGAAGGGATAAATCAAAACTGATTTGTATTTCATGATCTCGGTTCTAATTCCCCAAAACTGGTTTGGCCCGTACCATGTCCACCCTTAGCTACTAATGTGTCTTGTGATGGATAGTTGTGGGCATGACAATTCATTGTGTTGCAGGGTGGGAGATCCTTTCAAGGATACGGCTGGGCCGTCCCTGCACGTGCTCATAAAAATGCTTGCGACAATAACGCTAGTCATGGCCCCTGTTTTTCTGTGATATCTTTACGCTGTATTCCTCAACTCATCCATACGTTGTTGGAACCTTACATTGTACTAGAGAGACATGGATCCAAAGTATGCCAAAGTTCTTACCTTTTTGTCGTTTGTTTATACGTGCATTTTGAGGGTGCTTTGCCTATTTCTCATTTTCTACCTTTTGCAAAATCAGAATAAAGTCTTACCTCAACTCTAATTTTGTCATCTCCGACCTCTTAATCCTTAAAATTTTCCTTGATTCTCGTGGTGGAAGATTTCTGGCTTAATTTATGCATTGATTACTGAATACTAAATGCTGGATGGTTTTGCATTTTAATTTTGTCATCTGACGTAACGCTTTAATCTTTCGTTCTTGATCCATTTTCTCAATGTATGCTATGTTGTGAATCGATCGATGATCTATTTTCTCAACAAATATGTTGTTATCTTAATGAATCGATTTATCAGTAAGTGATACGGTAATTTGATAAGCTTCTTGAGCTTTTCTGTGCCAAGCTCTAGAAAAGTCTAACTTTATCTTGAGTGCTCGCTTCATAAGCTGCTTTGAAAGGAACTCATATTTGTGCTTCTTTAAATCAATCTTGGCCTTCCATGGAATCCAGTAGCCATTACGTTCCTTCTCCTTGGTTTAAGTTGTGAATTCGATTCTGGCCGCAGGACCTGGTTTGAATTTGAGTGAGTTTCTGTTGTGGAAGCAACTCCAACGATATGGGGAAGGTTATTTTGCATCATCAGCGAGTAGGGCAAAAAGGATGGTGGGTTGTGACTATCTCCTACCATCTCAAAGTTGATCACCTTCTAATGGCGACAACGACAGTCTTTTTGATTTCCTTTATCCAAAACTGAGTCGATTCAATGATGCCCAAAATCGAACGGAATTCACTCGTTCATCTTTATTTTTTTTATCTTATGGAAGTTAAACCATGTCGTAGTGTAACAACGCTGGTTTCGAGTGCTCTGCGTTTCTGCACCAAACCAGAGGCATGGTTTTGGAAATAAAATTAGTAAGAAAGTAAGTGTGCTTGTCAATCGATGAATGTGTGCAGGCTCGATTCTTTGCCCTAGGAAAAGCCAGGGCATTTGTCGGCCGCTATTCCAAGTACTAATCCGCCTCACTGAGGATGGCTTGGAAGGATTTAATTATCGACCTATGGCACCATAACACTTACGAATAAACCATTCTAATCATAAACTCACTGGGGTTCAATTTGTCTACATGGATAGACAGACATTCCTACAGTGATAAGCATGAACATCCTTTGTTAAAGAATAGGCAAGATAATTCATGTGCAGTGAGTCTTTTGCCTAATGTTTTTTGTTCGAATTTATCGATCACGCCAGAAAGAAATCCATTTGGAATGTTGTATTCAGTCATGAGATCCTCTTTGTCAATTTCTCACAAGCTACTATCACTTTGAGAGCATGAAATACTGAAAGGTACTTACATTGATCACTTCAAGATTCATTTTTTCCTTCAAAACCAAGCTCTGAATCTTCTATGATGTATCTTGGTCTGTTATTGTGTCGCTCCCTCTCCTAAGAGACTGAAAAACAGAAGCACTGATGCATTGCGAGTTCTCCGCAAACATGTAGATGCAAAAGAGGCATAAACCTGCTCGATTCAAAAAAGTGAGAGATGGGATTGTTATTGTGTTGATTAAAGTTAAAACATCACCAGCATAATGCGTTAAAATTGTGAATATTGTGGAGCAAATACATCAGTATGTGCGTAGTAGTCAGCAGAGAAGAAACAAATGAAGTTTAGGGCATACCAGCGTAGGCAACTGTAACACCAGAAACCAATCTTCCCAGAACCGAGAGAGTATAAAGCGAGGCAACCACCTGAAAATGAAATTTCCATATCAAAGGGCTCCCCCTCCCTCTTTACAGAATAAGATTCAATTTCCATAAATTTGTCAAAGTATATTTTCCAGTGATAACTTGTTGATTAAACTTGTTTGATACGGTCTAGAAATTTGTAATACGAAAATTGATTGTAATTTGGGAGTGGAGTTGTTACCTTGAAGAAGAGCTTTTTGTCATGTCCTGTAGCTGCTACCCTCAGAACAGACTCTGCTGCGCCTATGGTATTGGCAAAGCACGCGACAATGGTGTTCGCGGCGTCCTGAGATATTTGCCACTCCAGCGGATCCACCGGTACCCTAATTATGCAGACATTAGAGTTGATGAATCACAAAGAATATGCGGTCACAGATAATTGAGAGTTTGAACAAAACCTAGAAACGGAACTTTTTTCTGAACAGAATTCATAGAAACCATGATTAATTCAAAGGAATGTGAAATATGCAGATAGAGAGAGGAGGTTGAAGAAGACATACGAAACGTTCATGTGGCGGAAGAGAAGGCCTAGAATAGCGAGCGAGCAAAGGAGGACGATGAGGACGTCGGAGAGAAGAGAGATGAAGCTGGAATTCCTGTAAGCACAGTGATAATACACCAGAGTACCACATATCAACGCTATCACCGGCTTTCCAATCTCTCTCCTGCAACTGCCGTCACTTTTCTCCATTCTCTCTCTCTCTCGCTCAAATCACAGTGACGATTTCTCACACAATACAAAAGGATTGATAAAATTTCAAAAGTTAGAGGAAGAAAAAGCACAGGAACCTAATCGCGCAGGCATTATTTCCAGAAACCGTACTCCGTTATAGAAACCTAATCTTCCATCGACTCGCCAGAATTGTTCCAATCGGGATCGCGCCTCCAATTCGCTCAACTTTTGGCGGTCAATCAAACGATGAGATTACGAACCGTTTATCGAATTCCCTTCGTCTGCTCCAGAAATTGGTCAACAATGCATGCATAGAACCTTATGCCGTTGGATCATAAGCCGGCATCCGACGACCACACCATCCATCTCTCCAAAGAACTCTGCAATAATTTATTATTATTAATACATATATACATCAAAAGGAAGTTAATTACAATGTAGTTACGTTCTAAGGGGCTAAAATGTAAATAAACGTAGTTTATCCTCTTATCATATCAAGATGTGATTGGTACAATAAATTTATATATATTTACTTTAACTATAATTTTTGTATGTATATAAATTAAATTAATCACGTCAGCATATAAAATAAGAATGTATGTTAAGATAATAAATCTAATATTAGACATTATTATAGTACATGATAATTAATATAACAAATATTTATATTTTTAATATAATAAATATATTTTATATTTTAATGCAAAGGAGGTCGCATTGAAATAGTGACGGGAATTGCAGCTCATACGAGGACAATTAGTCAATGGCTTTGTATTCTCATCTAAATTAAATCCCTTTGGAGGTATTTACTCTTATTCTACGGGTAGCATCTTTTAGCATGCTCTAGGATTCTCGTATGATTAGTTTTGGAAGCTCGATAGCAGCATACCGATCTGTCCATGCCATTGCAAAGGCACCCAAAAGTTTGTCCATGGATCTTGCCTCGATAATTGGAGGTCTACTAAGTTTTGAAAGATGGTGGTTGAGATTGAAATTCCAGTTTCTTGTTGCAAGGGATCATGCATTCATCTTTATCATTGTGCAGCTGGGAATGTGATTTATGTGGGGCGTGAGTTAATAGGACTAGTTTTGTACTTATTTTTGAAATGTTTTTGTCATCATCGTTGTTCCGACTGCAGAGAAAAACATTGATTTCATAAATGACACGAAATACCATCCACAACACAACCATGTAGAGAAGGGTTCAAATGAAAAACTGGAATTATCTTTGAAAGAGCAAATGAAACTGAATGGAATAATGAAGAAGCAGAACTCAAACGCCTAATTCATTCTCCTGATTAGCTTATTGATGTAATTCTCACGGTTACCTGCGTCCCCTCCTTCAACGTAGTGGTTCCTCTTCTTCTTCAAGCCTCCCAAAGGTGCCTTCAGTTTAAAGGGCCACAGGAAATTGTTGGCTTCCTTGAAATGAGGTCCCACGGTCATTATCTCGTGGATTAGATCCTCAACGCAGATTATGCCATGCTTGCCGAGAGCCTAATTTCAAATATGACATTTTCTTTAGAAAACTAATGATTGGTTTTCTTAGGAAATATTGCTGGATTGATCGAGAAGATATGAAAAACCTGTTCAACAATAGAGTTGTCAGTCAGTGCAGTTCTCTGCTTGTTTAGCTTGCCATAGCCTCTTTTGTAAATCAATTCCTTCACACTCTTCAAATTTGGGTATCTGATGTTTAATTGCTAGGCATTTAGCACCGTTCTTAGAAACAGAAAATTACAGAGCCAGAAAAATCTTGAGTTCAGATATGAAAGTACCCGTATGTTACATATGGCTCAACCCTTTGAAGCATGTTCACTGTTGCTTTGTTCACTTTAAGGAAGACACCATTGAATATCTGATTAAGAAAAAAGGAACCAACTTCAACTTAATGGAAAAGAATTCAACAGCTACTTGTTTCGCATGAGTTCAGGTATTTGACAATTTAGACATTTAATTCCCAGCTCTTCTCATTTTACTAAGTCAAAATACAACATATTATAATACTGTGATAGAAAATGATACGAAGTTCGTTTGTAAAATCATTTTATATAACTTATAACATGAATAAACATAACCCCTCTAGCATGGATAAACAATATATAACAGAATGCTACGACTTTGAGGTACAAAATGCTACCTGTCTCAAACGCAACAGCTGCAATATCTTTCTTGTTTTCGGGTGCATTGCATTGATACTATAAGTTCACAAGGTTAATGCTATAAGAACATAATGCTATATCAGGTAATTGCTGGAAATAGTTTATATACCATACCCTCGGATGCGAATTATGAACAAAAGCTTTGCCTCAGGATCAACATAAAATCCTCCTTTCAGCTTGGCTTCACGCTTCAGTCGAATTAGCTCCTTTTCCTATAACATTTAGCAGCAAAACATATAAGGGTAGATATTAAGAATGTAAAAAGCCTTGAATTATTGCATAATAGAATAGATAATAAAAGATTATAATATACACCTGCTCTTCATACTCCTTCGCATATAACTTAGCTCTGTTGAAAATTAGTTTTCTGTTCTCCAGATTCTTCTTTTTGCATGCTGCACTTTCTTCCTTCTTTGCCAAAGCCCACTCCTCATTTCTCTTCCTCTTCTTTAGTACAGACTCTGGGATCAAGGCTTTGGCGTCTTGACTCATACCTGCTAAAAAAGTTTAACAAAAAATTAAGAAGATTCAAAGTGAGGAAGACAGAATTTCTCCCAGAATCTTATCGTCGCTAAGTTTTCTTGATTTTCTTCCATGGCTACAAATAATCATCAAATCCGATAACGAAGAGAAGAAAACGACCAATGCTTATGAACATTTGATGACATCGTATTTTAAAATTACAGAAGATGACAACCCTTTTTTCACACAGTAGTTGACAGATCACGAGTTGCGCAGAGCCCGAACAATCACAAGTCACAGTAGTTAAGATAAAACAACATATCTGAAAAATAAAAATATCTAACCAGAACCTGAAATTCATATCACTGCAAAACTCGGGTACTCATGAATGGAGAGAAAACCACAGAACATTGAACTTAAACAAGACACAAAAAAATACTGAGCGGAAACCAAGGGAAACAATAGAGCGAAAATGATGAAAAAGCTACTCACTATCGTGCGAAAGCTCCGCGGCAAAAGGAGACCTGCAACGAACGAGAGAGGAAGGAGGCTGAGAATAAGAAAGATGGGAAGTAGGGTTTGTAGACATGCATTGCGGAAGGGCCTGAGTAATGAACGTAAGCTCACTTTCGTCCGGCGGCCCATTTTTTCTCATTGGGCCTTTCAAAAGCCCACATAGTATATTATTATTTTAGTTAGAGTAAAAACAAAAAAACGAGCATTTGTTTCGGATAAATAGATCGATTAGGGCCTGAGTTTTGAAAAAATAAAATTTGAGTTTTGCGAACGCATCCGTCTGAGTGGGTCAAATGCCTCACTCGGACGCAACTTGACAAGGACGCGGTCTTCAATGACGCCAACACCCCCAATTTTCTTCAGAGTTTCTTGGTTTGGCTCTTCATCCACGCCAATCGCCATTATTGCCTTCTTTCTCCCCATTGTTCTTCCCACGCTCATAAAGCTAACGTTCACATTTTGGTGCTCTAGAATGTTGCCTACTCTCTCGATCATCCCCGGCCGGTCAATTTGCCGACACAATATCAGGTTTGTTGTGAATGGTGATGCTATTTTTCAGCATGGATCACCTGAAAGACAATAACCGAATAACTGAAAAATGTTCTAGAAGACCGGAAGTTACTCAAGCAGTTATTTCTTATATTGTGTATAAATACATAGTAAGAGTCTGTAATTTGTAAGAGAGGAAAAACTCAGAGAGAAAAGCCGAGAGAACCAGCAAGAAGAAAAACAAAGAGTCAAGAGAACTTATCTATGAGAATTTCTTTGTTTTCTTTCGGGAGAGAATTTGAGGTCTAGGGTTTCCAGAGAGCATTTTTCGTGGAAGAGAAGTAGATCTGAGAAGAGTGTTTCTTAGGTCTGGAATTTTCGTGATTAACAAAGTATTCTGCTTCCCGTGAATGTAGGACATCTGTCTGAACCACGTATCTAACGACGTACAAACTTTTACTGTTTCTGATATTTTTTCTTTACTGAAACTCTTCGTCTTCTGAAGTCACGCACCAAGCTTTTCTTTCTTCAATTGGTGCGGTGAACATGGACTAATCGGCGTGTGGAATCTGCCAAAGGAATGGCGAAATTTGAAGCATCTATGTTTACAGGTAACAATGATTTCAGCCTATGGAGAGTTAAAATGAATGCTTTATTAGTTCAGCAAGGAGTAGCACAAGCAATTGATTCAAGTGTCATTTCGAAATTGACTGAATTAGATGCAAATAAAGCTACTGAAATAGAAGCTAAAGCACATAGTGAAATTCTTTTGTGTCTCGGTGATGAAGTTCTCCGAGAGGTAACACAAGAAAAAACTGTACTAGATGTATGTAAAAAATTAGAATCTATGTATATGAAAAGGTCTCTTGCAAACAGACTTTATTTGAAGAAAAAACTTTATAATATGGAGATGGATGAAACAGTGAAAATGCGGAAACATATAGATGATTTTAACAGAACTATTCTAGATTTAACAAATATCAGAGTTAATATTGATGAAGAAGATCAAGCAATCATTCTATTGAGTTCTTTGCCGAAAAGATATGATAATTTCGTAGATACAATGTTATATGGGAAACAAACTTTAACTATGGATGAGGTGAAGGCAGCATTGAATTTGAAGTTATTACAACAAAGAAACAGTAAAGGAGATAGTTCTTCGGGAGAAAGCCTGTCAGTAAGGGGGCGTTCTCAAGTCCGAGATAAAAAACAGAATAAAAGTAAGTTTCGATCAAAATCAAAGTCTATAAAGAAATGTTATTTCTGTCATAAAGAATGTCACCTCAAAAGAAATTGTTTTGAACGGAAAAAGAAGTTGAATGAGAAACAAACCGATTCAGGAGATGCATCTGTGGCAATTGACGGCTATGAATCAGCAGACATGCTGATTGTTACGGATTCAGAATCCAATGATAAGTGAGTTATGGATTCTGGATGTTCGTTCCACATGTCTCCGAGGAGGGAGTGGTTTCAGGACTTCAAGGAGTATATTGGAGGGCAGGTTCTTCTCGGAAACAATTATTCATGCAATATAGAAGGTGAAGGTAGCATTAAAATAAAGATGCATGATGGACAAGTACGAATCTTACACAATGTAAGATATGTACCGAAACTCAAGAGAAATTTAATTTCTGTTGGAGTTCTCGATGTCTCGGGTTATACAATAAAAGCTGAAAAAGGCGTGCTCAAAGTTTCCAAGGGTTCGTTAATTGTAATGAAAGGGTTATTAGAGAACAGATTATATATATTGCAAGGGAAGACAATTACTGGGGAAAATTCTCATGCAAGTGAAGATCGAGAGGCAAATACCGAACTATGGCATGCCCGACTTGGGCATATAAGTGAGAGAGGTTTACTTGAATTACAAAAGCAAAATTTATTACTCGGATCAAAAGACATTAATCTGAAATTCTGTGAAAATTGTGTGCTCGGTAAGAGTACAAGGGTAAAATTCAGTAAATCTACTCAAATTTCAGAAGGGGCTCTTGATTATGTGCACTCAGATTTATGGTTGTCGGTTGCATTAGAAGAATAACCATTAAAATATAGAGGTTTGATGGTCAATATAATAAATTTAATCAAGCAGGAATAAAAAATGAAGAACAAATCAAAGAAACCTCAAACTTGTTCTTAGAAATTCAATAAAATCAAGAATGCTGATAATGAATAGTGATTTTCCGAGTTGTTCTTTTTTAGAAATTCAAAGAAACCTCACATGATTGAACGAAACTGTTAATGGAGAAAAAACTTGGAATTGTTTTTAATTAGAATTTTCTAAGTTGTACTTTTTTTTATCAAAATAGTGATTTTACGCTCATATTTTTTGTGCATATGTGCTTTCAAATAAATCATAACACATACGATTGAATAAAATTAGGTTTGGTGTTTCTTATGTATTTCCTGAAACAACTTTATTTTACTCGAACAGAATGAGATTTTGTTATTCTATAAGCATAATGTGAAGATTAATTAAAATATTTTATGTATTAGGCTACCCCCTTGATAGCAGGATTTGTTGTAGCAGCTACTGCTTAGGCACGTCATCGATAGCAGTATGAATTCGAAGAAAAGAGTGTTTAGATCGGAAGTTTGAGATCACTTTGTATTGGTGGAAATTGGTGATCCCGAATAGCCGAAAGTAGAATGCAATTATTGTTCTCAACTTTATGTTTGTCACCCTCGAAAGAATGACACGTCAACTATGAGCAGACATTTGAAAATATGCAAAAAATATTTAGCATTGACGGAAAACAAAAGACGTTGCCTTTTGTTAAGGAAGATAGAGAAAACTTTACCGAGCAATTTACGCAATTAACTGCACGTATCTACCTAGCAAGAATGCTCATTAAAGTTGAACTTCCGATAAAAATGGTGGAGTGGGAAGGATTCAAGGAATTGCTTCAATATTTTCAAAAGTCCTTCTTTATGCCATCACGTAGGACGATTGCTAAAGATATTGAGTCGTTGTACAAAAAAGAAAAAAATCAATTGATTGAGTACATAAAAAAGTGGGAAAAGAATGTGCTTAACTACAAATGCATGAAATTCCAACCAAAATATGAATTACATGGTTTTGACGGCACATTTCCTACGGTGATTGGAAGTTGCACAAAAAAGATTCTCAATTTTCGACAGATTGAGAATCATAAGGGGAAACAATTTGCAAACATGTTAGAGGACTGTTTGATCAAGTGGAAAATTAACAAAGTGTTTACGATAACCGTTGACAACCCTCTTTCAATGATGTCGCCATTGGTCATTTAGTTAAAAGTTTAAGACATTGGAAAGTCTTAGTGGTAAATGAATCATGCATCCATGTACGTTGCTTTGCCCATATTATGAACTTGATTGTCAATGACAGTCTCAAAGAACATGAAGGTGCAATTAGTAGAGTGTGCAAAATAGTGAAATATGTGAAGTCTTCATCGGGAAGGTTACATCAATTTAAGAAGTGTATTCATGGCCTCAAAATTACATTCAAGAATAATGTAAGTCTTGATGTGCCTACTAGATGGAATCTATGTACCTAATGTTAGTGAATGCTGAAAAATACTCAAAGGCATTTCAAAAATTAGGAGATTGTGATAAAAAATTATTTTCGGACATGGAAGATGATGGACCGCCAACAGATGCAGATTGGGCTAACATTTGTGAATTTTGTAAGTTCTTGAAGGTGTTTTATGATACTACACTCAAAGTTTCAGCATCACTGCATATTACAGTCAATATTTATGTGATCGAAGTATGTGGGCTGAATATGACCATTCAAAAATATGTCGAAGGGGAGAACGAGTTGTTGAAAAAAATGGCAGTTTGAATGCTAAATAAGCTTGACAAATATTGAGGAAGTTTTGAGAAATTCAATTCTCTTTTTTTCATAGCCGTTCTTCTAGATCAAAGATAAATCGCAAGTGTTAAAGCAGTTTCTATCAATTTTGTTTGGTGCTGACCGAGCATCAGATTTCATGAAGCAAATATATAATCTAATGGAAAAATTGTACTACGAGTACAAAGGTGATGAGAGCTCAAGTTCTCCGATGGATCAAAATCCACAAGATCCACAAGAGACAACTACTATAGCAATCTCTTCATTTTACGACCACTCCCTTAATTGTGATAATTCAAGTACTATGTCTGAAGTTGATGAGTATTTAATAGAAAAAGTTGACATCTACTCTGACAAAGTAGACGTCTTGGTATGGTGGAGATGTAACTCACTTAAGTATCTAATTTTGAGACAAATAATAAGAAATGTGTTGACTATTCCAATCTCTACTGTGGCTTATGAATCAACATTTAGTTGTGGTTGACGTATCATCGATTCATCACGGACTCTCTTATTACCCACGACAATTGAAGCAATTATTTGCACTCAAAGTTGGATTCGTACAACTTTTCCTACTAATCCAGATGTGATAGATGATTATGAAACTATTGACGAATGTATGTCTATTCATTTACATCACATTCTTAATAGTATTTGGCTTTTTCTTATATTGTTTTTATTTTGTAGCACTTGCAGCAAACATTCGTCCAAGTCAAAATGGAGAAGTACAAGAAAATATGCCAATAATTATTGAATAATGAAGGTCAATGGTAAACCAATTATTCTACTTATCAAATATCATCTAGCTTGTATATGATGAATGTAAATAAAATATTTGTATTATTTGATTTTGCAGAAAAGATGAGATTGAGAATGGTAAGATATTATGGACAATGAAAGACAAATCGAATTGAAGATTTACTTTGATGGATGTTTTATTTTAATGAATATTTTTCTTTTGATGAATATTTTTCTTTATAAATGTTTGGATGTTGATGAATGTTTTTATTTTGATGGATATTTTCATCTTTATAATATATTTTATTTTGAAAGAATTTTTTAATAGGACTAAAAACCCGACCCGACTCGACCCAACCCAAATGGGTTTGGATCTGGTTGTATCAGAGAGTGCAGGTTTTGGATCGGTCTTTGATTTTGAGTTTGGGACCAAAGCTCAAATGAGTCAGTGCTGGTAGGTTAAAAACTCAATCCAAATGGACTGATGTTTATCCCTACTTACAAAGTAAATGAGGAAACCTTAAGCAATCAGAACTAGATTGACAGCAGTTGGAATCTCATGGTGGGCCATAGCCCACTGGATCAATGGAGTCTGATGGGTCACCCAGAATGCGTTCGTTATCCTTGTTGCTTCACAGAATTTGGGGAGGCGTGTAATTGAAATTGAGTTGTGTGGCTCTCCCTCTCAGTTTCACTCTGCAATCTGCATTTGCTGCGTCTCTAATCGCTTAATCTCTCCCTTTACGAAGCTCGCCGCCTTTTCCTCTCTCTCTCTCTCTCTTGTTCACGCGGCTACCATCATTGAAATGCTCCTGCTAATGTGAGTCACTGGAGTTGGAATTGGCTGAATGAGCTCCTATGCCTTCGATAGGTCTGTTTTCTTTCTGCTTCATTGGTATGGTTTTTGCGCTCTTTCTCCGACGGGCTCGTTTCTGACCTGACAGTTCTCTGGACTGCTGTATTTATCGCTTTTTTGTTGTCCTGATTGATAAATTGAGATTGCCCTTTTGTTCTTGCATTTTTTTGTCCTGCTTTTGAAGCTTAGCTTAGTTTTTTTCTAAACTGATATTTGCTTTTTTCCCGCATTTTTGTCTGTTGCGTGTTCTGCTTATCAACCTAAGATGAACTGTTTGTTGTTTTGGTATCGTTTGAATTTCTTAATAATTTGAGACTAGCTTTTATTTTTGTTTCTGAATTTGCAGCTGAGATTTCGTCTACGCACCCTTCATTTCAAACTTTCCATGGTTCTCATGGTAAGCAAGCTCCAAATCATTTTAAAGCGTCACTGAGCATATTTAGTGTCGGTAATGAAAAGGGACTGCCTTCGGTTTGGAAAACCTTGAGTCGATCAAAAAGAGTGAACTTTAATGGTGAACATCTCAAAAACCGCAAGAGATGTTTCCAGATACAAGCAGTTGCTACCCTTGAACCCAAAGGCTTGATTCACCATGAGAACAGTCTTTTGAGTTACGAAGATTCAAAGAGTATAATACCTAATAATGAAGATGGGCTGGATGTTGAATTAAGTTTCTCAAATAGCCAGATTGAATCTTCAAACGACGAGATAAATGGAATGGATGAGAGAGAAAAGTTGAGGAGAATGAGAATTTCAAAAGCAAATAAAGGGAATACTCCATGGAACAAAGGGAGAAAGCACAGTCCTGGTACTTTTCATCTATCCATAATATATCAGCATCGATGTTTATCAGTCTGTCTCTTCTTGGTGTTTTGAGCATTCCGTTTTTTTATCTTATCATTTGCAGAAACTCTTAGGCTTATCAAAGAAAGAACGAAACTTGCAATGCAAAATCCTAAGGTGAAGTCATGTAAGAATGATTTTACATGATCTTTTGGAATGAGTGGTTTGTTTAATTAACGCTAGTATTCACAAAAAAATGTCAAACATTCTGAAGTATTTAACATCAGATATAATGTATTGAGTGGTTCGTTTAATTTCAAAATCTGGCTCTTGCATACATGGGATTTCAAGTGTTGTGTAGTTTATGATATTACTGTTTATGCACTTAAAGATAACGAAGTGCGGGGTTTTGGGAAGCTTTTGAGTTCCATTTTTGGCTTGACAGGACATTTTTGACCAGAATAGGTAGAAGAATCTTATGTTTTCTTAACTCATAGCATCAAGTTGTTCAGAAAGTTTTTAAAACTTATCCCTTAAAAAAATGTACTTTCCAGGTGAAAATGAAGTTAACAAAGATCGGACATGCTCAAAGGTAAGTAACTTATCCAATTTTAAACTTGGTTTATGCTGGATGTTCTACTCTATTGCTTCATGTTCATTCATGAGTTGGCAATTCCATTTCTTGTTTCATTTTAACTGCTCAGTGATGAGACAAGGGTAAAAATTGGAGCTGGAGTGCGAATGGGTTGGCAAAAACGTCGTGAGAAGTTAACCATACAAGAATGTTGCCTCTATGAGTGGCAAAATTTAGTTGCAGAAGCTTCTCGACAAGGCTACACTGGTGAAGAAGAGCTGCAGTGGGATTCTTACGATCTCATAAATGAAGAGCTTAAGGAGGAGTGGGTGGAGAGTGTTGAACAAAGAAAAAAATCGCGTAGACGAACTGGAAACAGCAGAGCACCAAAGTCACCTGAGCAGAGGCAGAAAATATCTGAAGCCATCAAAGCAAAATGGGCCAACTCTGTAAGTATAAGTGATGAATTCCAAATTGGTTCACGCTTTCATAGCCATTAATGGCCTTTAGGAGAAACTTTAACCGATCAAAACAGTTTATATTGAGCTTTATAATTGCATATTGTGCCTGTAAAAATAAGAGATTTGTCTATTAATTCTTGATATCATTCTTTGCCAAGATATCTCGCTTGTTTATAATATGATCATGCCAAATACATCAGGAATACCGTGAAAGGGTTTGCTCTGCCTTGCATAAATATCATGGAACCCCTGCTGCGGCCGAAAGAAGACCAAGGAAGAATCATAGTGAGATTACACAGTCCACAACAAAGAGCCCACGAATGAAAAAGCTAGCGAGTTGTACTGAAAGTTCTTCTGTGAAAGGGGCTAAAAGTCAAAGTGAAAGGTTATTGGCTATGAGAAGTAAAGCACCTCAGTTTAAAGACCCTTTGGTGGGTTCTAAGCTGGAGATGATAAAAAATATAAGAGCACAACGAACAATTGCAGAAACCCAGAAATCCGAAGCTGTTAGACAAGCCAGGTACCCTTTTTTTTAATCCTCCATTTTTTTAGAGTCAACTATCAATTACATGTTGTTAAGATGATATATAAACGATTAAACTATATTTCATCTACAAATTTGGATTTATGGGATAACTAATAATGTGTTATGGTATCAGAGTCAGAAGTTGAAAGTTTGATCCTTGATAAAAGCAAAAAAATGACAATAAAAATACTCATATGTAAGGACAATAAAAATTTATATGTGAAATAGGAGGTTAAAATGATATATAAATAATTAAATTATATTTTACTTATAAATTCCGGACTGATGAAAAATTTGCTATAGCCTAAAGGAATTAAGAAAATTTGACTTACAAACCATCTCAGTAATCCAAAATTTTTAGTGTTGTGTTCTGCAGGTAAAATTCAAATCTTTTAGTTTTACTGAAATCTTATCCTATTTCAGACTCTTGATTGCTGAGGCGGAGAAGGCAGCAGAAGCCCTTGCCGTGGCTGCGACAAAGAGCCCAATTGCTCGGGCTTCTCTTATAGAAACAAGAAAGCTGATAGCTGAAGCAAAACAATCGATTGAGTCCATTGACATGGGGCCGACAAGGATCTCTTTTGAAATGGACGATTCTAGTTCTGCATCGTCAAATGAAGTAATTAGCCTAATTGAGGAGGAACCAAATGTAGAACCAGTTCATCAGGTGGAATCAGATCACAGAGAACTAAATGGAACCCAGTCCTTAGCGTTGCACATAGGCAGTGATTTCGACTTGAGCAAGTTCAATTTTTCAGACATACTAAGCTACAACGAAGGATTTATTGGAGACTATAATGGTTTTGGGATTTCCCATATTAGTGGCACGGATCAGACAAAACAACCAGATTGGAATGATGAATCCGAAAAGAAACCTCCAGTAAACGGGGCCAAAGTTCGGCATTATGGAGAGGAGACAAGCTCTGAAACAGTTTCTAGGCCAAAGAAGTGGGTTCGAGGAAGGCTCGTTGAAGCATCGGACAGCGAGGTAACTGATGTATAAATGTATCTTAGAACTGAAGAGATTCCTCGTTACTGTCGGATATTCGGGCTCTAGAGGTGCACTTCTAATCTTGTTTGATTTCATGTAGAACCTCTTTGATAGTTTCTTTAAGTACTACTCAGCAAGCTTAATTCAGTACAAATATCATCCATTCAGTCGCTCGCGCTCCATCTATTTCTTCACCCGAATGTCATCCGACATGAAAACACCTCAAAAGTTTGTCAGTTCCCGAGCTGTACGAGGCTGATTCTACCCGAAATCCTACCAACTGCGATGGAAAGGTGCACCAAATAAACCAAACATTTGGTTCTTGAGAGGCTTCCCTGAGCCGGGATGGATGAATATGCAGTCACGAATGGTTACGTTCATCAACTGCTCGAGTTCTCTTACTCATGTTAGACCTTTGCACGAGTACAACCAGGGCTTGCAACACATTGGACATCGGTGGTCTGAACTCTGGCTCGGGCTGCCAAATTGAGGGTCAAGGACCAAAAAAGGTAGCTGAACAGAAACCAATATTAAGCCTTGTCTAAGTGTACCTGTACACAAAGAGCAATCACATCTGCGATTCTGGAGAACAATTTAACCGGGTAGAGCCCTTCGATTTCTGGATCCACCATTTTCGATAAAGCATCTATATCATGTAACCGAGTAGTGGCCCACCGATCCAAAGATTGCTCGGCTCTCGATATTGAACTGCAATAAATTTAAAAACACAAATTAAAAGGCTAAGATGATGATTTTCATTTCAAAAGGTGGTCGTTCTGTACTTGTCTAATGGTTTTAAGAAGCTCCAACATGACAACTCCGAAACTCTATACGCCACTCTTGAGAGTGTAATGACCGGACATGGTGACCTCTAGGGCAGATCCTGTACTAAAAAAAAAGTAAAATTTTTCGCGCTCAGGGCCTTCACACCCCGGCTCGACAATTTGTGAGGAGATAATCATGGTGAATCAGCGATCCTAATAGGAGAAGTTGACATGTCGTCTAAAAGAACTACTAAATATTAGAGTTAACAACTCTCACACTGCGATCGCCAGACATCGAATTTTAGCCGCTGTATTAAATCTGTCGTTACTGAATCAATTGAGATAAATTCGTGTGGTCAGCATACTATATCTGTGTTTTGAATCGTTGTTTGATCTTTGCGGAGGTTCTAATTAAAAATTGATCTAAATATCAATCAAACATTCATCATCATCGTCTTTCTCGAATCGTGTTTCTTCCCCTGTCCACGCAATTTTCGTCGGAGTTCATCATGACAAGTCTTGCTATAATTGGCATCATGGATTGTGATTCTTGCGTTGGTTGGAGTTTGAATTTCGTGCGATTTTGAATCATTCATCACAAAATCAACAAATTCGCAGCATAACAATGGCTGCCAGCCACGCCATTGGCGAGGAACCCAAAAAACGAAATTAGCTTTTTGTTCACCCATTATCTTCGTCAAAGCAGGCATTTCATTCCTCCAGAACTCCACGCTCCCTCGGGGATCTCGAAGGTGATGAATTTCTTGGATTTATCCAATCAAGATCACGATCCAAGGACTGTGCTTAATCTTTTCTCAGAAACAACAAATCGTTTGCGCACACGCCTATTCAGAGATAGTCCCCATTCGGCGTTGCCAGACGCACCCAAATGCCGAGACGAGCAAAAGGACACGATGAAACTGAATGCTGATGGGCGCAAACCGATTTTGCCCTACCCGCTTTAATACTCGACATTTGCCGAAACTAGAAAAATGGTATTTAATGGCTACCGTCTACGCCTTTTCTTCTCCAGAAAAGACCCTGTCTTGACCTCTGTACTTCTTCTTCGCGCTCAAGGGTCTTCATCGCATACAAAGTGGTAGGTTTGGGAAGAAACACATAATATGGCTGCAAAATCGCAAGCAGAACGAGAAGATAATGGTCTTACGTTCTTGATTGTGCGGTCAGATGAAGGTGGGGTTAAGGACCTATTCCGGTTCTGGGCGTTGGACGACGTCGACTGTGGTTCAAGGTTCCTAGACAGCTCCGAGGATGGGGTGGTCGGTGCGGCGGCTTCCGACAACAGGTGGATCATCTTTGTGTCCATTATTGTACGAAAAATTATAGCTGTTTTTGGGAAGCCAATGGAATGGACTGGATACTTGGTGGACTTCATTCTCAACCTTCTCTCCTTGAATGGCGATCTATTTGGTCTGCTCAGCAACATCGTACACGGTAATTGTCGAATACTGAGAAGCTGGTTGTTTATGGTTCATACTTTGAGCGTGATTTCGTTGTGGAAAGTTAAAAGTAATTTTGTGGGTCTGATTGAAATGGAGCAGGAAAAGTTGTAGTGCCAAAGAGAGGATCAGAGAGCTTCATTAGCTCAATTGGGCATTTGGATGGGCGAATAGATCTGCACAAAGATGAAAGCTTTGTGCAGGGAATGGTGGAAGAGGGAGATTTAAGGCTTGAATCAGGCAACAGGGGGCTGATGGGCCTTTGCATAATGGCTTCCAAGCTTGCTTATGAGAACGCTTTGGTGGTGGAAAATGTTGTAATCGACCATTGGAAGGCAAGATCCTTCTAGTCTCAGTTTTTTCATTACTTCTAAGCTTGTCGAATGAAATGTTGTTTGAATGATCTTTCTTTTGTGTTTTCTGGTTTGAATTATGACCTAAACAGATGCATTTCGTGGACTTCTTTGACTGCTGGAATGGTATGGAAACAACCTTAATCATCAGCTGCGATTTGCTGTTCTTAGCTTCGTTTTTATTTTTCATGTTTTAGATTTCCAAAAGGAGAATTCTACCCAAGTGTTCATCCTATGTGACAAGCCAAAAGACGCGAATTTGATACTCATCAGCTTCCGAGGCACTGAGCCTTTCGACACCGACGATTGGAGTACTGATTTCGACTACTCCTGGTACGAGATTCCAAAGGTTGGAAAAGTTCATATGGGATTCTTAGAGGCCCTTGGTTTGGGCAACAGGGCCAAAGCTGCTACCTTTCAATATCACCTTCAATCAAAAACCGGCATCAATCCCACTCCTTCGAGTGATATCCACGAACAATCAGACAAAAAAATGGTGCCCGAAATGCCCGAAACGACTGCATACTATGCAGCCAGAAGTAAACTAAAGAGCCTTCTGAAGGAGCATAAGAACTCGAAATTTGTGGTCACTGGTCATAGTCTAGGGGGAGCCCTGGCCATCTTGTTTCCGACCGTGCTTATCCTGCACGAGGAGATAGAATTAATGACAAAGCTGTTGGGTGTCTATACGTTCGGGCAACCGAGGGTTGGGGACAGGAAACTCGGGAATTTCGTCAAACCCCATTTGAATAATCCTCTCCCCAAATACTTCAGAGTCGTCTACTGCAACGATCTAGTACCGAGATTACCGTACGATGACAAAACATTCTTGTATAAGCATTTCGGAAAGTGCCTCTATTACGACAGCTCATACATCGAACAAGTTAATAGTTTTAATCTCCATCGTATGTCTAAATTTACTCGAGATGTTTGTTTTGATTCTAAGTTCTTGTTTGTTGTGTTTTTCATTGAAGGATGTAGAAGAGGAGCCAAATAGGAATTACTTTGGAATAATGTACCTGATTCCTGAGTATCTAAATGCTGTTTGGGAGTTAATTAGAAGTTTCTTTATGGGTTATATGTATGGACCTGAGTACAAGGAGGGATGGTTTTGCATAATGCTCAGAATAGCGGGATTGGCGTTTCCCGGCTTTTCCGCTCATAGCCCGACAAACTACGTCAACTCTGTTAGGCTCGGAAAAGATCGGAGGGTTCGAATGTCATCCATGTAAGAAACCTTCTTTCTTTTCAAAATCGGGGCTAGTTATAAGAATGTTTCTCTTGAAGTTGGTTATATGAATATTATTGCTAGTAAACTTATGAAATGTTCAATAAAAAAACATGTTGGATGGTCTATTTTCGTTCCAAGTGTTCCTTTTGCGACCTATGTCGATGCAGCATGGATTCGTCTTGTTTTCAAGTGCGTATATATTTCAAGGGTAATATTAAAGTTACCTTCTTAATTTACATTCTTATTGTACATAGTGATGTGTCGTATTTTGATTGGTAGAGTAAAATAAATAATTATTTTAATTATAATATATTAAATATATTTTAAATAGATCAATCAGAATCTGACACATCATCATGTACACTTTCGAAAAATGAATACTTTCGAAAAAAAAAATCTAATACACAAAAATCAAACTTTTTGATGTTGGGAAGTTATCTCGATCTCAATTCGAGACTATGCCTGATGGCCGGCAACGGGCTATGATGCTTTAGAGTAACGTCTTTTGAGTCTCACCACAGATTCTATGCCATTTCAGAGTACCCTTTCATGACTTCGAATTATGCACAACAAATTTGCTACATTTTTATTAACCGTGTAAAAGTATTCGGACGATTAAACTGTGTTACAGACGGTGTTGCTTGCTTGAAGAACATAATCGGTACTTGTTATATACGTTAGTATCTAGAGATAAAAAACATGTATACGGGGGATGTATGATGATCCGATAAAATTATAATGTGTTGGGTCGGGATGACAAACTTAAGCTGAAGTGTCTATCGAATTTATGTACGCTTTTGGGCTAGATCAATGAATTTGCATCATGAATCTAATTTCAGGTTTTAATTTGCTCTCTATATATTTATATGTATATATTTTTTATTAAAATATATTAGTTCAGTCTTATTTTCTTCAAAAATCAAGCCGGGCTTGACCATAACCACTCTTACATGTAAACTTCATCTTAATCTAAACAAAAATAATAACATTTTCAAATCATTTCAATCTCAGCACTTGAAAAACATTCAAATAAAAACATTCGTTACACATCGAAATGAATATGCAATAAACCCGCTTCATCGAGAGATACAAGACGCATTCTATTCGGTTACACCTTACTCTCGACAATGGCAATGAAAGCAAATACTTTCAATCACTTTCAAGTGCCACCGTAGTCAGCCTTGAACCGGAA
The DNA here is from genome assembly GCA_003255005.1 of Begonia fuchsioides. Lineage (NCBI taxonomy): Eukaryota > Viridiplantae > Streptophyta > Magnoliopsida > Cucurbitales > Begoniaceae > Begonia > Begonia fuchsioides. The sequence goes on from QAOC01004245.1 coordinate 134,669, forward strand.
AAAACCCGACCCAATGCAACCCGATCGGACCTATAAATCAATTAACCCTACAAGGTGGTTTCAAGATGAGGAACTAAAGTCAATAAATACACGTTTGAAACGTTTTGTTTATCAAGGCATCATTTCCCTTCAGACGATCCTTCAAGTTAAACCAAGTGTTTAAGGTTTAATAAATTGAAGTGTAAGAGTGTGTTGAACGACAGCATCTGTACAAAGATTCAATCTGTCTGCGTTGACCAGCATTCTCATATATTCTCAGGCTTTTGGAAACATTAATAAAAGAATGCCCTAAATCCAAATGTCATTTGCCTATGTTTTTGTGTTTTTTAAGCTCTTTCACCTACGTGGATCTTGTAAGACCCTCTATCCTTTTTCTTCCTTTAATCCTCTTCAATCATTTCAATTAGCTCCTTATTGTGTTTTTAGGGTTTATCAGACATCATCTAGTTTCAAATTTCCTCCAAATAGCTCGTGATGCCCGTCAATTTTTTAAATTTATCATGTTTCTTCTACGCCAACTCGTGTTTTACTCGTAGATTACGTCACTAGAATCAGATTTTGTAACAGTTTCGAGTTAAGCAGTATGAATTCTTTTAGAATAGATAAAGAGATTGGCGCTATAATTTTTAGAAAGATTTTTTTTTTAAGTTTGAACACTAAGATGAAATGGAGAGATCTTAGTTTAAGATCTAATCAACGTTAGGATTGAGAAAGTACAGTTAATGTCTGAAAACATATGCTCTAAAACCCATGTTCAGATCCCCTCACTGCCTGAAAAACTGTGCTTTTATATTAGATCGCACTGCAAAATCCCTCTGTTTTCGAACCTGACCATGTTCACTTCCTTCCTCCACGACTCTCTGAGTCAACCATCTCTCTCTATCTCTCGATTTCTTTAATCTAAACCCTCATCAGTTGGGCTATATATAGCTGCATCTGATGGATAACTGTGTTTCTTTCGAGTTATAGCAATGACAGAGCTTCAGAAATACAAGAGAAAGAGTGGATTTTCAAGTAGGTTTGCTTCCTTGGTCAAGGAGCAACGCGCCCGTATTTACATCTTCCGACGCTGCGCCGCCATGCTCATTTGCTCCTACATCCATGGCGATGACTAGCTTCTTCTTCTTCTTTTTCACTTTTTTTGTCTTTAGGGTTTTAGATGGCTGCGACTCCATTATTTTTAGGGTTTTTTTTTGGGTTCTCAAATAATGCTGCTCTAGTCTGGTTTTATGGCTTGTTTCAGTGGTTCGTGTTGCTTCTCTGCAACCCCTTCATCTCCTCCTCCATCTTCTTTTGACCTAGCTGGTCTTGTTTTTTTCTAGGGTTTGGGGCAGATGAGAGAAATTAGAGCCACTCTTTTTTGTCTTTTTTAACCGACCAGATGAGCAGAAGAATGCTGTTTCATTGGAGCTTAATCCCATGATCTTAGCTATGGAGTCGTCTGTCTTTGTACATCGTCTTCTTCTATTTGAAGGTTTCGCTTTTATCTTACTTTCTGCCATGGATTTTGTCGTCTGCAACTGCACCAACTGACGCAGCTCGTGAAATTACATGCTAAAATCAAATATTTATGAACAGAAAGCAACGAACTTGTCACGACCCGGAGATGGGCCTGACAGAAACGCCAGGTCGGATGACCAAGTCCAC
>QAOC01004267.1:0-10988 GCA_003255005.1 Begonia fuchsioides
CATGATCAAGGATGGCTTCAATCCTTTCTCAAAATAGTTGGACTTCGTTGCATGTTTTCTAGTATCTCCACCCTCTGTTGAAGTGTAGCGTGACACTGTCTTTTAGAAATAGTTATATAAATTGCACTTCAATAAATCTTATCGGGTTTTTCTCCTATTTTTTTGCATTTTGTTAAGAATCGATTGAATTTAAACACAAAAACCAAGCCGAACCAACCCGCAAAGTCTAGATCAGTTCGGGACTGCAGGTCGGTTCAATTCTGCCTAAAACAAATTGCACTTCAACAAATCTTATCGTGTTTTTCGTCATCATTTTTTTTGCATTTTGTTAAGAATCAATTGAATTTAAACACAATAACCAAGCCGAACCAACCCACAGTCTAGATCGGTTCGGGACTGCAGGTCGGTTCAATTCTGCCTAAAACAAATTGCACTTCAACAAATCTTATCCACGAACAAACAGTTTAGGATCTTAGCCAACCATGTCATAACAAAAGCAGCTTAAATAACAGTCAATCCGAAATTTGAATTTCCTAAAAGCTAGACATTTACAAAACTGTAAACTAGTACTTGTGCAGCGTATATAAACATTAAATGCTGCCTTAACTGATCATCAACACAGCGACTAGGGGTTAGAACTGAACTTAAGCTGCATACATATGTCCATCCATGGCTTTTCAGTTTTCAGCACCTGAGGAAGATTGAGAGAAGCAAAACAATTATTTTTAAAAGAAAAATTTTCAACTTTGAGATTGTTTATGATATCACATCATGTCACGAGCAACCGTGTCAAGTTTAATTTTTTTTAGCACAATAACGAAATAATTGCGAGTACTAGAAATGACGTACATGTGAGGAGAGATGAGCGGAAAAATGTGATCGAATTTTTTTGGACCCATAAACTTATAACTTTTAGAATTTTTAATAATTTATCAAACATAATCTGAAATAATGACATGAAAAACAGCTATTTGGTCTAATAAATGAATTATGTAGAAGATGAAGCAAACTACCAATATCTCATAAAACAGCCTGCCACTTTCTTTTCGGGTACTTCCTTCTAAAAGCTGTAATAACTCTATGTCTGCATCTATTCTTTGTTGCTTTTGGTCGAGGAAATTTTGGTGCAGATGCCTGGCAACCAATCTATGCATCACACGTTTAAAATTGAGAGAGAGAAATTGAAAACAAAACTTCAAACACAGATCGATCCATTTTACCTGGTTCTCCGGACCACTCATCTGCAATTTAAAAAACAAAATGATAATTAAGTGAACAATCTCTGAAGCAGATAAATGAATCCAAATTGAGATACCCGGTGAAATCAATGAAGAAACTCTAACTTAGAAATGCTTACCAGCTTCTCGTTCATTTCCTCCGCACAAACTAAGTTCCTAGAAATAGCAGAAAGAAACCTTAGATTTCTCAAAATGAAAATCGAAAAGAAGAAGTCTGCAAGTATAAACAAATGAGTCAACTCACTTCCAATAGTAAAAAAAACCATTTTAATGGCAAAACACAACTATAGATATTAAAGAATAGAATTGAGATATTGTATGGTAGATGATGTCGGAAAAAAGTGTTGTATACTTATTGTGCTCCCAAGGCCAAGAGCTTTCAAAAAACAAAAATGTGAACTTTTGTGAAATCGTGCTTTTTAATGTGTATCAAAAGGTGACCACTTTACCTCATCCACCTCATCCAAGAGAGAAAAATCTAATGCTTGATCCTTGCGCATATATGGCTCTTTGCCTAATCTTTCTAATGGACTCTGAAATGGTCTAACTGCTGATGACTGCCGGACAGGAGTCTCAGGAGCTATCGATAGTGGCTCACAACAATCAATATTTGAAGGCTCTACAATTTTTCTAAAACTTCCCCAGATTCTAAAGCAGCCAAAATTTGATTATTCTGCATTTCAGTAGTGTCTAGCTTTTGGGGAGAGTTTATAGTTTCAACGTGTGTTCCTAAAGAAAAGTTTGCAGCATCAGATAGATAAATGTTTTCGTTCGATTTCTGCAAAGAGTTGACAGTTCCAACAGATTTCAGAATATTTTTTCTGCTATCATAAAATAATGATCTCAGCTCAGGCGAAATACCTGAAAAAAGAAAATAGTTTGTTAAAGATGCAAAAATAAAAAAGAAAAATACATAAAAAACTAAGCGCGGAAGAGATGTAATGATGATAACAAACATTCAAGACATTAAAGGCTCCACAAAGTCACTGAGGTGATTGGAGATTCAACTAGCTTTCCAGACTGCAAAAGCATTATGAGGAGCTTTCTTTCGTTTACAAACCAAGTCACTAGCATCATGTATGCTTTGCTTAACAATTCTGTATACAAGCACAATGTAGTCATAAATTTCTTTTATAGAATACATGGGCCAAATATTCGTTAATTACCACATACTTATTAGGCAAGATAACAAAATCATCAATGATACACTTTCTTTTCCTGGAAGTTCGAGATCGTTCCTTAGTCGCTGGTGTAGTGACAGCCATAAAGTCTGGTGTAATGTTTTCTGCATCAAACGGTCAAATTATTAAAATCGTCTTTTGAAAAAAAGAAGACGTGGGTTTGCCCAAAAATTAAAAGAACTACACATTGTGAACGGTAAATGATTTTAGAGTTTGAGAAATTATTTATCATATATTTACCATGACCCTAACTTTCAGATTATACCTGCAGCTTCTATGAACTTGGATATAGGAGTTTCAACAGCCAAAATAGACAATCTTTTCTTGGGTGTTGCATTGTTAAGCTCCCGCTCTTCTGAAACTGTATGAACAGATTTTAGTTGCATTTCATCAATATGATAGTAGTCGCCGTTGACCACTAGACCAAGATCTGAAGATTCGTCTTTTGCACGGTAAGACTGATCGAGGTCCATGCATTCTTCAGTGGGACATGTATTATCTCGAAGCTTCTCAATGCTCCTATGCAAGCAGCTGACGTCATTTTCTTCTCCAACAGAATGGAATTGCTCACTTTCCCGTGGAACTATGTGATTTTCATCAGTCTGGGGTTCACAAAATGACTTGCAGTGTAGGGAGGTTCTATCTCTAACTGAGGACAGTCTCAATCATTTCATTTTCTTCCTCTGAGAACCTTCGATGCTTTTCCATGCCCCATTTCGGGTCTATTCCAGACACTATTAATACTTCTCCATGATGATGATCATCTTTGCCGGTTAGTTCGACTTGGTCAGGAGATTCTTTCCCATCCACAAGAGAAACACTGAGGCACATAAGTTTTTCTCCAACATAATTGTTGTCTTGAAGCTTCTCAGAGACTATTTGGGTATGCAATGTTCTGGTCTGAAAAATTATATAAAAAACATTCATATTCGTCAAGATTAGCTTAATATAATATTTTCTTATGAAAGGAGAGCACAAAACCCACGAAAACCAAGAGGGAAATTTTATTCACATACCCTTCACCATCCTCATAGTGATGCTGCAACATGACATTAAATTATGCATAAAACTCCATGAGTGAAACTTCAAGAAAAAAAAATACTCAAAGAATACAAGCCTGTCACTGTTAAGTATTGATCAGTTTCAAGAATAACATAAGCAGAAAATGTAGCTCCCTCTAAAATTCATGTGATTTTGAAAACCAAACTTAATAATTGAAACTCTTAGGTGGATCAATTAGTAATTTGAAACTCTTAGGTGGATCAAATAATAATCCTCTGTAGTTGACAGAGATCTGCCGCAATACACTAACCATACATGCATATTTACCTTGTCAAGGAAGTAAGGCTCTGAGCTCTCACTACCCCGCGCGTTTTCTGTTTCAGTTATTCCACCCGTAAATAAAATAATAGTAAAAATAAAAAGGGAAAATGAGTGTATAACTAAAAATTGATACCTTTGAGTGTGATTTCTTCTGGAGATACAATATTTCCACTGGAAAATTTGAAAAAAAAAATGCTATTTAAAGACTTAGTAACAACAAGTCTTTTTAAAGGTGGATAGCTTACCCATCAAAATCTTCAACAATATCCAAATCAAATGCATCGAGTTCAAATCTCTCTGGTAAAGTAATATCACCAAAAGAAGCCTGTACTTTCTTCATTTGAGCCTTATCTTTTACATCGACAACAAATTTATTTATTTCAATCAAAATCTCATCACAGTCATCAAGGAGATAATCCACTTTCTTTGAGTAAATTCGGACCACACCAAGAAGAAGATAAGCAAGTACTCTATAAGTAACAACATCCATCTCATCCTGCAAAATTTTAGCTGAAAAGAAAAAGTTCAGTATAACAATCGTGTCTGGTAAAATACATTTTCTGCGTCTTTGTAATTCAACTCACCAAACTATCCAAGTTCAAGCCAGATCAGATTCCTATTAGTTCTGGGCAACTTGGCTGCCATGGACTTTGATTCCCAGTGGTAAACTATAACTATTCAATATATTCCGCATGAAACTTGGTAAAATAGTAATCAATCAACTCGTGCTAACCAGGCATGACGTTCATGCAGAACAGAGCAAGAATTAACCTTTAACTTCCATGATTAGAGCATATGCCGGACATAATCCACCTCTCTAGGAAGCAAGTTTCCATGGACCGAAGCTAACAGGGTTGTTTATTTCTCCAATCACATAAGCAAGGTAGAGGACNATTTTCTAGCCCCGCCCGTCAATTTGTGTCAGGTTCGATCTAGTTTTACCCACTAAGACTAAGGTTTAGCCTAGTTTGATCTAGTTCTACCAATTAGGGATTAAAGAACTAATTTTAGCATGAATTCAATTAAAACAACATTTCAAATGATATTGGGTGTAAAAACTGAAACAAATTCAGGCACCGACCTAAATATGTGAAATCGGTCAACCTGAGCTAGGCAAACCCGATAGCTCCAAACCCGACAGTAATCTTTAATACTAGACAAAAATACAATAAAAATATATAATTAGTTAAAAAAAAAACTAAAACCGAACATTATTCCACAGTTCGGTTTCCGTTCGTTTGCAACAACTTACTGTTTTGGTTCCATTTCTAACTTGTGAAAGAGTGGACGTTTGATCCGACTACCGAAAAAAAACCAATATGAAAACAAACATGATGCAAACTCAACACGTTCAATTAAACCAAGGCTATGATTCAGTACAAGAGTAGCAATTGAGATCCCAGTCCAACAAACATTAGTTGATTTTTATTTCAAGCACACACCAAACAAAGAAAATGGCAGCAATTCTACATTTTAGAATGTCTAACTTGAACCTTAACTCTATGCCATGATGTATTCAATATGCCTCTTAAGTTCCAAACGTCTTCCACTTTCTCAGGTTGAACGTTTGCCGCCGAATCCACCTGATCATCGAAAAACACACAATCAGCTGGACAATTTCACACCCATAACTCAATCATATTTTACAATCAAACTCCCGCCGATCATTTTCATTTTCGTGCATTAGCGATGTAAATAGAAGAGATAGTTGTGAGGTGACGTACTGCTTTGGCGACAATTTCGGTATTATGAAGGATATCTACAGTGATTTCGAAAAAGACCCATGCCCATTTATCGCTGTTTTTTGGCTCATCTGCTATATATTGGCTGTCAATTTTTTGATATCTAGTTGCTTCAAGCCAAGTTTTGCCCCCGTCTATGGACACATCGACTCGCTCAATACCACGACCACCTCCTGATACTGCATATCCACCTACTGTTACCTGCAATAATGTCTTAATTGTTAGGCCAACCAATGCAGAGTCTTACTTTATCGTCTTAGCAGAGTGCTTAAAACCAACTTTAGTGCGAAGAAAGAGAATCACTCGAAGAACCTGGATATGATCGACGAGGATGGTTAAAATATGACCGCAATAGAAAATAAATGGGAATGGAATGGTTGTTAAATTAGCATCTTTTGTAGATTTTACAGTGATTAAGGAAGATTTGTGAGAGGGGGAAGGATAGAGATTTTTGGAAAATGAACCAACCTTTCCAGGCTCTATTATGTTTTCCTCCTCCAAAGTACATATCACACACTGCAATAAGAAAATTACAATGCATTTATCAGAACATATCAACAAATCAGCAGCGTTATTTAGATTAGTGTTTCCCAACTACATTCAGGTTTTCTACACATTTTTTCATTGAATTATCAAATCTGGTTAATTGTTCAACCATAAGCCAACTTCGGTAGAATGATTTGGGGATCATTTCATCTATTACTTATGATATTTGTGTAACATTTATGCATACCAATAAAAAGTAAAACATTAGATCAATGAGCTAGTCTCAGATCATAAAAAACTCAAAACTTGGCCAAGAACAAGGCAACCAAGAGGGTTAACAACAGAAAAATGCCCTCATAGATACAAAAATCGATAGAATTTAAGAGACTATTAATGTTTAATAAAGATTCTTGCAGCCATGAGTAAACCTGAACAGGGAAATCCATTTGAGGCCTCCTGCTTGACCAATCAATGTTGTCCCAGTTCACAGATGGTGGAAACATTTTGTAATCTTTTTGCATAAAGAAGCCCTGCAAGACAACACGATACACAATGAATTTTTTACAGGAATTTATCAAAAAGTGAATTAGAATCAATCAATCATTAAAATTAGTACTAACCTGGCATGGCTCTGCAATAATTTTTATAGAATCAAGCCATTTGACTGATCGAGCACCAATCACACCAGGTACAATTACGCGTAATGGATATCCATGATCCCTATTAAGGGGCTTTTAGAGAGAATTTATATTAGATTACATAGTTGGCTCAACATATTTGTTGCATATTACAACCAATACAAAACAACTAATAACTAAAACCTTGAGTTATTTAGTAACAGCATGCAGAATCAACATAAACAAGCAAATGAAAGATTACATCATAAAAAAACCATTACTTACATATCACTAACCGGAAATGAACTGTGCAAACAAAACAAGTGATTATTTGATAAATTAACTTCTTATAATTGATTTATTAATTATAATTGTTAAACAAATTATGAAATTCGATTATTAAATTCTGCAAAAAGCACATTAAATTGAAAGAAAGAAATAAATAGTACTTTAAAAATTTAAGAGATCAAAATAAAAATTAAATTTATAATCGTCTTTAAGATCATTAGTACTAACTTGGAAGAAGCCTAGTTTTTTAATGCAGCCATAATCAATCTTTCAAAAGTATGACGAGAGAAGAAAGCACATAGTTAAGTTCTCTTTTAAAGACTGAACTTACTTCACCATTCATTTCATAAGCAAGTAGAACATCTGCATCAGGGTTTGTAGCCTGGCTCAGCGGGATGGATCCCTTGTAGGGGCCTCCATTTTCCTCCTGTACATAGTTACTCAGAGCGATAGCAAACATTAGATTACAGTAGCAACCTTCTTCAACAAAAAGAAAAGTTATGGAGGGAAATGAGACTAATTCAATACTAGAAAGTCAAAAAATGCACCTTGCACCTATCAACACTTATAAATTCAACGTGTTTTCCTCCTGTTTGAGTGCTGTTGCTCAACTTAGCTATTCCAACAAGTTCCAGAACATCAGCTAATTTGGCACCACCCCACACAGCTGTAAAGAACTTATCATATATCACCAAGTTGAAATACATATGTCCATATACAAAGTTCGCAATAGATGTATCGTCTTTGAATTCTACGCCAATTATAGAACAAAAACATTCTCAAATGGAGCTGAAAGCTCCAATGGTTAAAGGAATAAACCATTTCCGAGAGCAGAAACATCCCAGCCAACTCCACGAACTTTCCTGGCTTTGCTCATTGCAGTTCTTCTGTTACCAGCACACTGCGTGACCATACTCATAACTTAAGCCACGCTGACATGCAATGCTTCTTTTGAATATAAACATAAGGGTTTTGTACTAAATCAGAAGAAGTGCAAGACAATAACTAATGTCACAGAAAATACCTGTAATATAGCAACGACATTGTACTTGGGAAGCGATCTGTCATCAAAATCAGGATCTTAGTACTTTGCTTAGATACGATTCGAAAGTGCTTATCATAAATAAGAAAAACAATCTTCAGCGAAAAAATATATTCTACAGAACATCATACATAGTTACAAAACTCACTGTATATCTTTCATAGATAGCTCCTTTGGTTTGTCTAGCAAGCCAGATATAGAAACAGTATATCTGTTCAGCGAAAAAGCAGGTCGTAGTGGTTCAAAATCGACTAAAGGAGAAGTAAACAAGTGTAAGCGAGGAACCAGTGAAAGCTGTACAACCTATCAATGTCATCAACCACAGGAATAGGGCCATGATTTCTCTTGTAGAAAAAATCGACAGGGGTCACGTAGGATGAGATGAGGGCTGAGCGTGGCGGCTCTGCGTTGAAGGGTTCCTATACAAATGTAGCAGTGAGTATGTTATTCAATGGAGTTGCAGACAAATCCGATAAAACAGCAAAAACATGTATATGCAACTCCGGAGAGAGAGGCAATCCCATGGTTGTGATTCCCAGAGAAATATCAGAAGAACATGAAGAATTTCACCTCCTAAAAGCTAAATCGATAACAGAAAACCTTGTATAAAAGGAAACCAAAACATTGATCATGATAAGAGTAAATCTTCTTCATAATTCCTTAAAAATAGAAGAACCCATTTGAAAAAAGAATAGGCAAAGGAAAAATACTAGCCTTAGAGTTGATTTTAAGAGACGGGTGTCGAGGAGGCTCCTGTGAGTAATCCGAGGGTGCTTTTAGTCCTGGCATTCTACCCACTCAGATTGGCTTCAATCTCCTGGGTTTCTGAGAGAGGGCGAAAAGCAGAGGGGAAATTGAAGGGGAAGTGACGATCACTAGTGGGAAATTGTCACAAATCACAGCCTCAGATTCCGAGCCACTAAGGCTCTTCGAATTTGGAATCGAAGATTTTATTTGGTTATTGCAAAGCGACCGGATTATTAACATCGAAGCTCACTCAGTTGACGCCACGGTGTCGACTTCAGTGGTGTGGTGTGTTCAAAAAATTGGTTTTATTTTACCTGATCTTCATTTTTTTCTAATAAAATAAGAACACAATTAATTAAAACTAATAATATAAAAATTAATTGAAATTATTCATAATACATAATAAATAATATAAAAATATTTAAAATTAAATTAAGAAATAAATTTGAAAATCATAAAATCCTTTTATGCATATATAAAATTTATAGTAAGGGTTAACGTTTATCGGTTCGGTTGATATCAAGCCAAAAACCAAACCGGTCACTCACCCCTAATCATGGAATTATGAGGATTATTAGCATTTTGTTACCGGCAAATAAATATTAGATACCCTTCCTAACTTAAATGATCAAAACCACAAGGCATAGAGTATCCACGTCACAGAGCCGATAAGGCTGAAGATCAAAAAGGACGCGAAAAAGCTCAATCTTTTCCCAAAATCTAATCCATGGCGGCCTGCGCTCCCTTCTCCAGCTTCCTCTCCTCCCTCCTCCCATCCAAACCCTCCCCTGCAAAGCTCCCTCCGACCCAACTCCTCTCTTCTCCTTCTCTTGCCTCTCAAGCTCTTCAGAATCAGAAACCCCTCGACGCCTACGCCCCTCTGGTGCTCCAACAGGGCCAGGCCCACCCTGAGCCTCTATCCGCTGAAGTGTCCTCTGTTATCTGCCCCTCTCTGGCTTTTTCCAACACCCTTTACTTTAAATCGACGTACAGTGTGCAGGTCGTTGTGGACGATAACGAGCCTGAAGAGAGGCTGCTCAATAGGTTCCGAAGAGAGGTTGTGAAGGCTGGGATTATTCAAGAGTGTAAGCGTATGAAGTTTTTTGGGAACCAACTGGATGAGAAAACGAAATCGTAGAAGGTATGCCTCTTTTGCATTTTCATATTGGTAAAGCAGCTTCGGCTTTAACTGTCAATTGTTCATGTGGGAAGCGTCTAATTTGCTCAATCAATAGCCGTAAATGGTATGAAGAGAAAGAATGAAGAAGAGGGATAGCTTATAATGCTTTAAACCATGTAACTTTGCCCAAATTCTGTATTCAGATTCTATGCAGGGGGCAGTGCCCAGCTCAATTGCTGATCGTAAAACAATGCTGGCACTGTCCTGAAATTAGCTTTTTCTTTGATCTATTCCACTGCTTGATGAGATGTGAAGAATTTGTGTCTACAAGCTATTAATCTCCGGAGAGATAGTTCTCTAATAGATCATGAAATAAGCTAGTCGACCCATTCCCTTCCTGATCACCAGACATTGGTTCTGAAGCTAACTTGTAATTCGATAATTTCCATCTAAAAATAGCAGTCTTTTTTGGGGTCTCTATCTCATTCATTGCCAATTTTACCATCTCTGCCATTTTAGCTCCTACTGTTGTTTTTGCAAGGACTATAGCTATTGCTTATTCTTATCTCTCACTGTAACCAGGCGTCCGATGCTAAAAACTCCATATCAGAAGCCAGTGGAAGCTTTGACGATCAAGAAGGACGAAGGAGACGAAAACTGGGGTATGCCAGAAGAAACACCCTATTAATTACCATCCTTTTATCTGAGCTTTTGCAAATACCAACTTGATTGTTTATCAAGACAGATTTCAGGTTAATAAGGCAGATAAAAAAATGGCTCAAAATATAGAGTAAAGTGGGCTGGTAGAGACTTGGAGTTAACTTTTATCGATTTAGCCGCCATAGCTGGATATTATGGACATTCTAATTTCTAATGCACGAAGGGACGCTTGTTTATATGTCAAGGAACAATAGCAATAAGACATCCTAGGTTTTTGGAGGCTCTATTAGCATGAAGCTTGCTTCATCAACAATGAAACCACTTGGCGACCGGCATATATTCATTTTGATTTTCTTCGATCTCATGCAGCGCCATTTGGGTCTTCAGATCACAGCGTTCTGTGACTTGGTAACTTATTTTTTATTGCGTCTACTTATGCATGTAGAACATATTTTCAAACATATCGCGTTCATGGTTGGTGGAGACTATTTTGAGAAATGGTAAAGAACGATTCGTGCAATTTGAAAATTCTTAGCTGGTAGAA
>QAOC01004274.1:0-11851 GCA_003255005.1 Begonia fuchsioides
AAGTTCCAAAACAGATTCAACTTGTTTATGTTCCAAGTCCCATAAAGCATAGAAAGATTCTGATCCCAAGAAGAGGAAATTCTACCTGCAATTTTCGAATTTTTCTTGACCCCATTTTGTCCATCTTGACCGAAGAACCAAATGCAATCACGCAAAATGTGGATTTCTAATTCTTCGAGGTTAGAACATTGCACGGAAAATTGTTGTAAAATTAACAAGAACACGTACTAGTCAAAACAATTATTTTAATCGAAACCCATGCAAAGGAATTACACACCTAACTAGAGATACATGGCAAAATGCAATTCATATTTGTAATGATTTATTGCAAATTATTAATATCCTTGTCAAAATATGAACGAAGCAGTTTAATATCGGTTAAAACATACCACGAAACTGGTCTCCAAATATGAAAATAGGCAGATAAAAGGGACGTGCTCATGAGTTTTCAACCATCACTCTTTCGATAACTTCCTTAGGAGCTGCACTCAAAATCGAACAAAGATAATTATGAGAAAAAAATATTCGAGAAGCACTATTTCTCCTAATTTGTTTTTGTTTTTTCATTTTCCAACACCAAAGTTTTTGAAATTGTTATCTAAAACATGTCTATCTACAGACTTTATACACTTGCTGCAGATAAGATGTTAAGAATCTTACCAGGTAAGCCGGTGAATCTCTCAAATTGCTCGTATGATTGTCCAATCAACATCTCCAACCCCCCGACTGTCGTGGCCCCACATTCGGCAGCTTCTCTCAAGAGTCTAGTGATTGCCGGAGTGTAAACAGCATCGAAAACCAGCGAATAATGCCTCAAGGCATCCTGATAAAATAGGAAGCAGTTTTCCAGTATTGTAAAAGAGAAAAAAGCTCATGACAATAATCTTACCAGGTAAAGCGTGTACTTTGAAAAGAGAAAAATAGACAACATGCTCGTGATAAAACAATCTTAATTCCTCAAAAAACTTCGAAAAAAGGTTGAACTGATTAACCACATATAGTAAGCTCTAATGTTATACTATTTTCTAATTTTGTTCAAACGGCAGTATCATCCTAATGATAGAAAACATAGCTAATTCTTGATTGATTGGGTTATCCTTGAGTAGAATACTGTATTATGCAATGTCAAATACTATCTATTCTTTAGAAAGAAACGATGCTTCATCCTTAAACCTTATACTTGCTATTAAATTTCTCTTTTAATTTTTTTTCTAAGTAATATAAATGTTTAAAAAGAATCACAAAACGGGGAGCCAAGAAACAAAAGAATAAACTAGAACTGCCTTTATCCATATTCAAAATACACCCTGATCTCTACCTCACTAACTTTGTGTTACACAGATTTCATGGACAGTATTTTTCTTTTACTTTTATGTTGGCTTTTGTAATTAGAGGAATGAAATTCGAACAAATAGGAGGATAGATATCTTCATTTGAACCGAAAAAGACTTAACAGCCAAAACTAGTTCGTGACAAATTTCATGGATATAAACCACGTTACATGAATATTAAATTGCTTTTATGTTGAGGAATCTGATCTTACCAGCCCATAATTGCAAAAACATAATACCAGAGTTATGACAAACCTTAGAAATGGGCGTTTCATCAATTTTTGGATGCATTCCAATAGATGTTGTATTTGCAAGAATCATATCATCCTCTGGATTGAAAGTATCTAATTCGGTAAGCGACAGAGCCTGCCCTCCAACTATTACAGCAAGTTCTTTGGCTCGATCTTCAGAAACATATGGAATATAATTAGTTGACATACATGTAATTTTAATTCAAAAAGATTGAAGAAAATGTGGCACAACTAGTGCAAATAACGCTTGAGTTCCATGTTATCATAGAAGTTCAAAGGCTTTAAATGAGCAAATATATCAAATTTCATTAGATTCTAAAATAAATAAATGAATAAATGACCTTTACATAATAAGAAAACGATGGACCTATTGAATATCCTTCAAGAAGAAGAAATGCCAATTTAACAATACGAGTCCCATATTTTCAAGTCTGATGTGAAAACATTGAATGAATAATGCTCACACAAATAGATAGCTCATACGAATCTGTTTAACAAATATACAAAAATAGATCCACACTAACACACAACATTAATACACGTAATAATACATAAAATGTAACAATTTAGCAGACATTCGAGGGTGTGCCATCCCTCCATTGCAGAAATTTGAGGATATGCCCACCTCCCAATTACTCCCAAAACTCCCTCCGAGAGCCTTTAATAATTCTCTCTAATATATTATTTAAGTACAAATTAAAAACTACTTTAAAAACTAACTAGAACTTCCTATAAGTATTTCTTAAAATACCCTCACAATATATTTATGTTCCTAACAATAGCATCCCAGAAGTATAAACAATCAGCCTCATTATGTGAATTCTAACTTATAATGAATGTTTATATCTCATCATGTAAAACCACTTGATAAACACAGAAAAATTAATGAGGATATTAGGCCCTGCGAACTCAATTTTTTTATAGAAGAAGTATTACAAACCATAAGAATAAAAGGGCAGTCAACATCTGATAAAAGGGATATTGTGAACCTAAACAGTACAGAAAATTTTGTTCTAAATGAAAACATTGAAGTCAGAGGAAAGAACTACTGGTAAAATCTTCAAAACTGTCAATGAATGCAAAACCAAATTTGATGAACAAATTTGTCACTACTACAATATGTCAATTCCCATGCATTCAGTCCCTTTTCAGAATCTATTTGAGGAAAACATAGAAAGACAACCATAAAGATGGAATTCAAAGCTAACCATAGGTTCGATTGGCAATCACTACTCTTGCTCCCATCTTTTTTGCTCCATAAGCGAGTGCCTTCCCAGCTCCCCCAGCACCAATTACCACAAATAGCTTACCAGCTAAAGGTGAACCAGCTGTGACTATGTTTCTATTTGAACCTGTAAAAAAGCAAGTGAATTCGTCTTAATGATTCCTCTAAGTATATTTAATCAATATTACAAATGTTTGACAAATTTGGCAAAGCATTGAATAATAAGAGACTAGATACACATGAAGCACCAGTTTTTGTGAGTTTGGTTACCCTTCAAAAGAAGGGTGCAAACACGTATCATCACTAATAGGGATACCTTTGAAAACTGAGGGGTTATATTAGTATTGAATTTTAGAAAATCCGGTTCATACACATTTATTTATCTTCCATTTTAACATTTGTTTTCTTATATCAAACATCTATAATATATTATGCAAGAAAGAAGAAATACCTAATAATAAAAAATAAAACTAGAAAGAAAATAATTGAGAAGTTAGTCCAATCTCTAAGTACCTCTGAGTCCATTCTCAATAACAGTGATTGCCCCAACATAATCAGTATTGTAACCACATAATTTACCATCAGATTTTTTCCTTATAATGCAATTAACAGCACCAATAGACTGCAATCGTTCAAAGAAAGAAAATATAAATTATATGCATAATTTTACAAAATGTTGGCAGCAAAAACCAGAAGACAAAATCATGACAGAATCATATGCAGCCATCACAATAAGACTCAGCAATCACCTTTGCTACTGGATCAACCTCATCAGAGCACTTCAATGCTGCTTCCTTGTGAGGAATAGTACAACTGTAATTAATAGGGGGCTCTTTTATAAAATAATATAAATTCAAAACAGACAAGAGAAAGCTTCAAACATCCTGGCAGATGAACCAGTTCAACCAAAATCAAAAATTAAATAATGTTTTCAAAGCAAGCCAAAAGAGTAAAATTGTATTTCTAGAGCTCTGACTATTCTGAAGTAAGTTATGAGATATAGCACCTAAAAAAAGAACACACAAAAACCAAGAAGGAGAATGATAGACCCTGTATAGTTACTTAGAATTGAATTAATAAGAATATTGCAGAAGATTGATTAATTGATAGACAACAAGATATTTTTCAATTTAATTCAAATTCGTAGATTTTAATCAGAACACACAAGAACAATACGATTAAAACGATAAACAGATAAAATACTTTTTTATGATATCCGAAATATTTTTTAGAGAAATCTAAAAGACAACCAATTTAAATGACACTCTTTTACCGTACTACAATTATTTTAAAAAATTATCCATAAATAAATCTTTCAGAATAATCCAAATTAAATCCTAATTATTCATTTATATGGATTCTATCAGAGAACAATAAACTCTTATCACAAAAAAAATTAAATGAGAAATTTTAACCTGAATCCAGCAAAATCAATGGATGAGTAAGTCTGAAAAAATCTAGCCACATCATCCACCAAAAACCGTACATAAACACCATTAAAACCAACTGATTTGAATGCCTTATTGTAAATTAAAGGTGATTTGCTATGGCCAACAGGCTTCCCAATGAGGCCAAATACTTCTGTATCAGGACAAATATATCTAAAATTGTATAGATGTAAGAGATCTTTAATTGTTGGTTGACCAGGAGCTGAAACGGCTCCATGCTCAAGTGTAGCAAAAGTGAGATATCCGCCAAATTTTGCACATAGAATCCTTGATATCAATCCCTTCTCACCCATCACAAGCCCAATTATAGGGACCTGAAAATTGTAGCAAACTTACCACATAATATGGTTATTGTATGAACACTTACAGCTTTCAAATATCCATTACAAGGAATTCATTTAGCATATTGTGTTCCACGGCAGCTCTGATTTTGTTGACCTTCTAATTACTATTCACAATTTTGAAGTATATTTCCCTTGACAATGAGAAACTCAATTTTGCAAAAACCGTTGCTGTGCCTTGTATTTCAACATTTCTACTAGAAAAAATTCACACTTCGTGGACGGTGTATCCATGCTGAACCATACATACTGAGTTAAAGGGAAAGAGATTTAATAAAATTCTAGCATCACTCTTGTAGCAACTATTTTACAATATCCTTGATCGTACGTCAATGAAAAAGGAGTTTTAATAGAATCTTTAAAATTACTACAAAACATCTATTTAGCCATTACAACTTGTTACAAATAGTCTATGCCATGTTTCAGTAACTAAAATTTAAGCATAATTTTTCAAAATAACAAGTCAAAAGGTTCATTTTGGGAACAGTTGAAATGGAAGCCACTTACTTGTGAATGCACAATGATATGGAAAATAGGCGCAACATCAGTAATATCCATGGCAGTTGTTGCGATCTTTACAATGTCAGCCCCACTTTCTTGTATTCTTGCCACAAGGTTGCCCAGTTCCTCTAAAGATGGAGTACTGTGATAGTTGTGTGAAGAGACAATGACTTTGAAACTTTCCGGTTTTGTTTTGCATATTGAATTGATGAAGTCCCGAGCAACCTTAACAAAGAGATGATGCAATAATGAAAGTAATTCAGTCTTTAAAATCCTGATGACAGAACTTGTAAGTCGGCTTAGTTCATTTCAAAGAATATCGAAGAGCTCATAAGAAAATCCTCCAAATCCATTCACTCATCTCATCTTTAACTTTTCGTCAAGTTACATATTAATTGTTAATGGACTGCATCCTCCTGGAGAAAATATCATTTTGTTGACTCGCGCCAAATAAGTAGAACAACAAATTTACTGACTGCATTATCTCATACAGAAAAAACCAAATAAAAATAAGGATAAATAAATTACATCAATAGATATCACTTCAAACATTGCATGATATGCAACCTAATATTTGATGGACAAGTTACCTGAAGCTCAACATCAACATAATCTGCTCCCAACTCCATCGCTAACCGAAGCACATCCAGTCGCTTGTTTTCATCCCCCTCATATTGGCCACCTTCCCATTTTGGTCTAATAGAAATATTTGTTACCACTACAATATAATTTGCTATCTATACCATAAAAATAAATTTCGAAATCATGGTGAAGCTATTTTCCTTGCAGCATTCTCTAAGCACAGCAGAAGAAATTTTGTACAATATCAATAGAAAATGTATGTTTATAACATTATAAAAAGCCTTGAAAGTTTCTAAATTCTAATACTGACTTGACAAGAAACTTGGAGGGTTCTCACTACCAACTCGTTCTATAAAAGGAAAATGACAGTGATTTTCCTGTTCAATTCTTAAAAGAATAAATCATTCATATACTCGGGCACTTTAGATTCCTAAGAAAATCTAAAAGTTGAAAAATAAAAACACGTTGCACTAAATGCAAAAAACTCACGCATAATTAGAAAATCCAGATGGAATCAATATTTTTATTTGCTTCTTTCATTACACACTGATCATTCAGTACTCATAGGAATCCAATGTCCACTAAATTGGCTTTTGCCGACCTTTTGGATTAGATAAAAATTTTG
Source organism: Begonia fuchsioides (assembly GCA_003255005.1). Lineage (NCBI taxonomy): Eukaryota > Viridiplantae > Streptophyta > Magnoliopsida > Cucurbitales > Begoniaceae > Begonia > Begonia fuchsioides. Next base: position 6,305 of record QAOC01004274.1, read on the forward strand.
TTCGACTAACCTGTAAGTAAATAATGTAGGCAAAGGGCACTCTTGAATTAGCATCTTAAGATCTTGAGGGGGATTGAAAGTCTCTAACCAATCCAATCTTATCTCCAGGAGGTCAGCCCCAAGTGTTTTTGCCTTAAGTGCATCACTAACCATTTTTTCAATTGATTCCGCCATTAATGGGACACAGATTAAGGTCTCATTTTTTCTACTTCCTTCATTTCTCCCTTCCAATCCAGCAGAAGATGACGCCATCTGAAATTCGATACAAATATTCAAAAAACGCAGACGAAGTGAAAGATACTTCAATATCGATTTAGTAGCCAAGAGAAAGAAAGGAAATGAAATTTAACATTTCATAATTCATACAAGAAGAATCAATCTAACGTCTATAAACACTACTTCTTTTCTACTTTCAATGCGAGGAAACATGAAACAAAGACAGAGAAGAACAAACAGTTTCACAAGTTTTCGGAAATTGTCTTATAACAGCCGATGCCGATATAAGAAACTCGCACTGTTCGTGCAATTCAATTCACCTCCGCCAAAGTTTCTCATAATCAAACAGAAAAGGCGAAAAGCAGAGCGAGGAGTAGAAAAGAAGTTACCACAACGTTTTCAGAGTTCATTCCAGATCTTCGTTCCGATCGTAGATGAACTAAGAAAGATAAGAGAGATAGAGAGATGGAGCAGGAGGTAGGTGAAGGCAGCCTGCAGAGGTGGTAGTTAGGACCACGGAATTGGAAAAGGCTGCAGCGGCCATCTTTGACATTCGCTTCAAGATTTACCAAACCATAATAGTTAATAGGATAAGACCGGTTTGTACCCAACCCTAACCGATCCGTTAGACCGGTTGCCAGATTCGGTAATGGATCGGGTTGAGTTAAAATACGTAACCCGAACCGACCTCATTGCTGAGTGGATTAGGGGTGGGACACACGGGTTCGGTTCGGTTATTTTCTAAAAAATAACCGATCCGGCGAGTTCGGGTTTGGAAATTTTTAACCCGAAGCGTATCTGATCAATTTTGATATCCGACTCATATCTGACTCATATCTGACGGGTTGAGTTCGGTTAAGATTCGGTTTTTTATACGAGTTGGGCATCGAGTTGAGCTTCGGGTTTAGAGCGGGTTTGAATAGGGGTGGGCAACCCGGGCCGGACCTTAAGGTTTGGCCCGAAACCTTAAGCTCCGGGCCGGGTACGGTTCGGGTACAGGTAGAAATTTAGGGGTCCGGGCCGGGTAAACATGTATTAAGTCCGGGTATCGGGTACTGTGGAAATACCCGATACCCGTTTAATACCCGTGGATAATAAAAAAACTGCTGAAAATCCGAACGGGTATCGGGTATTAAGTCCGGGTATCGGGTAATTATTTTTTTTGAATAATAAAAAAAAAAAACCAATACATTTAAGGGTACCCGAAATTACCCGAACCCGACCCGGAACCTTAAGGTCCCGGGTAGCAGTGCGTCCTACGGGTCCGGGCCGGGTATCGGGTAGTGTATATTACCCGATACCCGTTCGGGCCAGGTATCTCGCATCAATACCCGGCCCGAATACCCGTTTGCCCACCCCTAGGTTTGAAGTGGGTTTCGAGCGGGTTGTGTCAGGTTTCGCAAGCCACTCACCTATACATATTCATGATATGTAATTTGAATTAATTAGAGAATTGTGTTTTATAACAATAAAATTATTCAATACATTTTAAGAGCTCAAAAGAAAATTCATACATCGACGAGACCTTAGGTTTAAACCGAACTATGCAAATCGAGCCTCTTTGGATCTGTTTCCGGTTTGGTCAAAGTTTTGAAAATCAAAAACCTTGAAAACCTAAGCAAACCACGTAATAAATATAATCAATCTAAATCTAGTTAGTCCGACTCAATCCCGGTTAAAATCCGACAAACTTGAAATGCCCAAGAACCTAATAAAAAGTTTCACAACCAAGCCAAAATACATTTAGATAAATTTATAATTTTATTATTTCAGTTTTTATAAAATCAAAATTGAAAAATGAAAACCAGTTGAGTCTCGAGTAAATTACCAAACTCAATACTCGAGTAAACTAGAAGTGGACGGCCCGATTCAAAATCATGGTGAAACTAAACCGAAACAACTAGTGTTTGTTTGTCTTCTCTTGTGATTTATTATAGGATTTCAAAAGTTTATTTTATAAAATTTTGAGTAAACAAATAATATTTTGACGAAAAACGGGTTGGGTCGGGCTTCAATAAAATTAACCGAAAACCAACCCACATAAATTCGGTTAATCGCGGGTCGGTTTTCTTCGGGTTTCAACGAAAAAATAATCATTCGATATCCGATCCAATCTTCGAGTTCAGGTCGGTTCGCGAGTTGACCCAACCCAATTGCCAGTCCTAGAGTGGATCTCTCCTAAAAGGCTAGGAACCACAAATCAGGGATAAGAGAATAATGCACTTGGCTAGAAATAGTAGAGCTGGCAATCGAGCTAGCTCGAGCCGGCTCGAGCCCGGGAAAGGCCGGCTCGTCGAGCCTAACGAGCCGAGCCTTTCGAGCATGTCGAGCTTTTTTAAAAAAAAATTGGCTCAAGCCGGCTCGCGAGCCGATCCGAGCCAGTCGAGCCTAAATGAGCTGAGCCAAACGAGCCAAACAAGAAAAAAAAATTCTGTATATTGAAGTTATATAACTTATTCGATATTATGTAATGACCAATTTACGCATATTGTTTTCTTCAAGCCAAAAAAAAATTTGCATGATAACATTTGTATGTATCGCCTCCATTACGCAAAAGAAACACGAAAACAATACCATCGAATAAATATCTCAAAGAAACTCGAAGACAATAGCATCGAAAGTTCGAAACATAGAATCAACAGCATGCAACATGTCTTTTACGAATCGAAATAGAAACACTGAAAGCATCAAATTTGAAATCAATTCGCAAAAGAGTTAACAATTAATACTCATGCATTGTACGAATCGAAATAGAAACACTGAAAGCATTCATTGTGCCATTAAAAAGTAAAATATGTTACAAAAAGTTGTTTAATTGTTCGAAAACAGCTACATGCGGTCGACCTTCAGTTTTAAAACGGTCGACCTTACGTTACCGTTGCACATGGAAGTTATAGCCGTTACATTATAACGGTCGCCCCTCTTTATAAAAACGGGCGACCTTTTTACAACTACCGGTCGACTCTTTTTTCCACGCGGTCGACACTTTCACAACAATCATGCGTATTGCGGTCGACATTTAATTTGCGGTCGACACTTAAAAACGTTCTGGAACGTATAGCGGTCGACACCTTATTTTGCGGTCGGCCATCCAAATTTACATATGCATTAAGTGTCGACCGCGTGTATACTAAGTGTCGACCTCACTACAAGTAGTCCGAGCCAGCTCTCGAGCCAGCTCTCGAGCTAGCTTTCGAGCCGGATCGGTTGACTCGGTATTTCTGAGCCCACGAGCCAACTCGAACGAGCTGCACTCTCAGGCTCGGATCGAGCTTTTGCTCGAGCCGCTACAGTGCCGAGCAAGCCGAGCGAGCGGTTGCCAGCACTAAGAAATAGTGAGATTTTGGTCATGGGTTTGATTTTTTAATAATTATACAATTTTTTTTAATTTTTTAAATAAAAAAATAATTAAAAATATGTTCGTAATTAAAAAATTTTACAACTTGCTAAATAAATACGTATACTATTTTATTTTGAAATTTTAAAATTAATTTTAAAAAAATATTTAAATCGAAAGTGATTACAAATAATATATTAATTGATTGTTGAACAATTATAGATTTAGTAGTAGCTCTTCTAATAATGGAGCTTTTGGCCCCCACTGCAATCCAACATCGCTGACGATTCTTCACCAGGATCAAGCCGGAGGGCTTCGAGTTTTGGCAACTCGTCAGGCCTCGAACAGACGCCCTCGTCATCAACATTGGCGATACGTTCATGGCAAACCCTATTTACAGCTTCTTTAAAATAGCTTTAGGGTTTGTTCTTTTTCACTGCAGAAAAACAAGATCTGTTCCTCAAAAAAGAGAAAATTCGTGTCGTTTTTTATATTATTATTTGTGGGTCACTCTACAGTAACCATATTAATCATAATCAACAAGTAATTGACCCGTTCATGTCGAAAATTCATTGAAGAGTTGGAGCAGATTGGTCGGTACAAAAAACAAAAAACACTGACAAACTCTTTCCAATCCAGTCCAAAAATTCTATGTTAGAGGCCTCCTTTTTCGAGCACAGTTCAGACCATTTGGATTTTACGTTAGAACATCAATGAATTCAGACCAGAAACAATGTAAGTACTGAGGAAAAACCAAAGCACCAGGCCAATAAAATAGAAATGAAGATCAAACCTGTCACGATCCGAAAGTGCCCCGCGACAAAACGAGAAAAGATCCAAAATAGAGCGGATCTCACAACTTTTTTTTTCTTGAATCTAAATTTAATAAACAATGGAAAAATTATTCATAATAATTGCTTAGGCCTAATTAAGACATTCACATAAGATTCACTTAAAAAAGTTCAACAAGCTAAATCCAAATCTTAACAAAACTACAATACTAATCTTAAAGTTTCAAGATAAGTTTGCTCGGGAAATAAAAATTTAAATGAAAAACTAATTTTCTCTAAATTCACTCTTGAAGGAACTACTGATAATCGTCCTGAGCACTACCTAGGGGTGGGCAGCCCAAACCAACCCAAAAACCCAAACCAACCCAAACGGTTTGGGTCGGGTTTGGGTTGGGTTTTGGGTCTAAAAATAGGTTTTGGGTTGGGTTAATTTAATTTGATTTGGGTTGGTTTGGTTTTCGGTTTTTTCTCATAACCCGAAAATCGAACCAACCTAAATCAATTTAAGCAATTGAGAGCCGGCTGCCCTAAATCTAAAGCTGCCTCTCGTCGGCCGTCGCTCGCTCCCTCGTCGCCCGCTCTCGTGCCCGTCTCCCATCGTCAGCTCCCGAGTCATCATCGGCTCCCGAGTCGTCGTCCGCCTCTCGTCGCCTGCTCTCGTCGCCTCGGGTTAGTTTTTTTGTTGTTTCGAACTTTGTTTTTCTATTTCAAGAAATCCGTTTTTTAACTCCCAAGCTTTTACTAATTGGTTTCAAACACAGGAGATTGACCATTTTTCACAGTATTATCTTCTTCTCCTCTTTGAGTTTTTACTCAGAAAATAAACACACGAATTTACTACCGTGCAATGAAATTTCAGCGCAGCTCCCTGCATCTGATAAATAACATCATCTAAAAGTTTCTGTAGCAATGCATCCTAAAATGAGATAAACGAGAAAAAAGATGAGCTAAAATTACTAATATATGTCAGAAATACATAGATGAATCATACTTGTGTTTCACAACGAACAACTGCCATCACACGGTCGTTGTATTCTTCAATACTTAATGGAGGGAATAAAAAGCATGTGAATTTGAAAACAATTGAAAGGTAACTAAAAATTTCAGGAGATGTTCCTCGTTCGTAGAACATTGGATCAGTCCAACTATGATCCACAAAGGCTTGTGTCTGGTGTCTAGTATTTTTTTTCTTGAATTAATTTG
>QAOC01004276.1:0-12273 GCA_003255005.1 Begonia fuchsioides
AAAAAAAAAATGATGTTATACATTTACACACACAAACATAAAGAAATATTATTCAAGTATGTTCACCAACCATCCTTACCAATTTCAACAAAAGAGAAAAATAAAGAGATTCTTCCAAGAAATCAGTTCCAAAATCGACTGCTAGCCAGGTATAAAAAAATATTGTCGATTTTGTGAGTGACAAACTCGTAAGTTACCTATATTTAGAGCTGACAAACGAGCGAGCTGGCGAGCTGGCTCGCTCAACACTGTAGCGAGCTCGAGCCAAGCCCAGGATTTGGGCTCGCGAGCTCGAGCCAGGCTCGTGAACCAGGCTTGTAAGCTCGGCACTGTAGCCAAAACTGAACTCATTCTCGTTCCAAACGTCGTCTTTGTTCATAGATCTGTTCGTCCATCGCCGAAAATGACGATAATCTGTTCGCTAAAAATAGTTTTTAGCATATGAAAGTATGTTTATTTTTCTTGCAAAATAAGCTAATATAACTTATATCCCATTATTATATGTTTATCACATTTTTTTAATCTTTTAGCATATGAAACTATAAATCATTTTCGGCTCGATTAGGCTCGGGAGTTGGGCTCGCTCGGCTTTAGGCTCGGCTCGAATAGGCTCGAAGCTCGATGGCTCGAATAGGCTCGAAGCTCGATAGCTCGAGCCAAAATTTTTGGGAAAAAACTCGACAGGCTCGGATCGAATAGACTCGACAGGCTCGGCTTGAATAGCTCAGCAGGCTCGACGAGCCGGCAGAGACCGGGCTCGGCTCGCTCGAGCCGGCTCGTTTGCTGGCTCTACCTATATTTAATGCACTTCGGTTAAAACTTAGATTTTATCTCTTTCCCAAAAATCGTGATCTATTTAAAACCATGCATATTTTGCCTATCACTTAAAGGAATAATAGTACATGCAATTTTAATTTACACTATAACTCAAACATTAATATATATTCAAGGGGAAGATAAGATCTTAAGAGCGATTAAATATGCGAAATATTAAATTTTGAAGAAAGAGCATATTCCAAGTTCAAACGATGTTGCACGAACGTCGTATGACAAATAATCAAAAAATGGGTAGTCTTGTTTCATCTCCTCGATAACCCAAAGGGTGTATTTTTATGCCCATTTTCGAATATATAATAAAGTCTTTGATCATATTTGAAGGTAAAAGTTTTGTCACTTTTGATGCATGTTTCTTTTCACTTTTTTAGGTGGTGGGTATCTCATAATCTGCAAGAACACAGCTTCCACCACAGTTAAAAAGGTTAAACCTCACTTTCATGAGTAGAAATTAACTGGAGGACCTCTTACCCTTTTTTCTTAATTCGAAAGTCTTATGCGGTGTTTGGGACGGAAGTTTATCTGCGAAAGTTGTAACTATAAAGTGCTATTTCTCTTTTCGTAACAGATGCAATGATTGTGCTATTCTAGATGTGCGTTAAAAACCTTGTAGTTTCTTGGGAGTTATTTGCATTCATAATGAAACGAAATACAACATTTCTTCATTATTTAGCATATTCTCTATTTCTCTCCTTAACCTTAACTTGGTATCAGAACATTTCTTCATGGAGTCCTCTGCTACAACTAATTCTACCCAGCTACATCAGCTTTCCTTTCCTCATTTTCCTCCCACTCCCAAAATACTTCTGTAAAGCTTTCAAATGATAATTATCTCATTTGGAAAAATATGCTTCTCAGCATTGTTATCTCCAATGGATTAGAATGATTTCTTGAACCCAACCCTTCTCCTCCACCTCAATTTCTAGATAACGTATCATTCTAGTTGAATCTAAACTACCCTATTTCGCAGCAATACAACAGGCTCGTAATGAGCTGCTTGTACTCGTCACGTTATGATTCCATCCTACTGCAGATTGTCGGTTTCTCTACTGCAGTTGAGATCTGACAAAGCTTGGCTCGTGTTTATTCTTCTACCTAACTTAGGGGACAACTTCATAATCTGAACAAATAGGGACTTACTGTAAATGAATACATCCAAAAAAATCCATCGTATTTGTAATAATCTAGTTGCTGCAGGAGAACTCGTATCGTCTAAAGACCAGATCCTCACCCTGTTAAATGGTGTCAATGCTAACTATAGTTCCTTCGTTAATTCAATCTCACACCGAGCAGTGGAGATGATTGTTGAAGAGATTCACAGCCTCCTTCTTGTATATGAGGTACGTTAGGAGAAGCACAATGCAGCTCCAATTAGCTTGCCAACTTTCTCTGCAGCGCAAGCCTTCCGCTCTAATCAGTTGAATCAATTTGCTAGTGTTTTAGGACGACCTCAAAACCAATCATCTTCTTCAAGATAAGGGAAGTCCAAGGGCTACAATGATGTGCCCGGGACTCATCAACAAACGGAAGGAGCAACAACTCGAAGCCGTGCAAAACTTTTAACTAATATGTTTGTTGATTTTGCANAACTCTACTCTGCAAGCTATATTTAATTTATGTCATTTTAATTCTAGCAATTTCAAGTCAATGTCGCCATGTACTATTTTCCTTTTAAGCAAATGTCTTTGTCTCCCTTTTCAACTATAATCTTCTCACACATCTTCTCAGTTTGATTTAATTCACAGTGATTTAGGGGGTCCTGTCCCTTCTTTATCTATTTATGGATATAACTATTTTCAACTCATTATCAATGATTGCAACAAATTCTCCTGGCCTTTTCCCCTTAAAACCAAGGATCAAGTTGCTTCTACATTTATTAATTTCTGCAACCTAGTCGAAAATCAATTCCAAACATCTGTCAAGTGTGTTCAGTTGGAATGGGTGAATTTGTTCACTTACCAAATTCTTCCTATCTAAAGGAATTTTACGTAGAGTGTCTTGCCCTCATACTCTAGTGCAACATGACCAAGTTGAGTGCGAAAATAGACATGTTGTGAAGGTTAGACTTGCCCTTTATTACACGTTCATCTCCATGTTGCATTATGGACCTTTGCATTTCAAACAGCTATCTATCTCATTAACTTCTTACCTACTCCAGCTTTATCAAATAAATCTCCTCATGAAATAAATCTCCTTCGCAGTTTTTCATGAATTTATTTTTCCTTTTCAATGCTTGTCTTCTCCAAACTCTTCTTGTTCCATAGAAACCTCTATCATTTTAATTCATTCTTCACTTCCTGCTCATACTCACACTACAAGTCAACTTTCTCCTCCACTAGAATTCTTTCCTCATTCTTCTAAAAGCTTTTCATCTTCCACATCCTCTCCTGAGTCTTCNTCCATTGTTGTGCCATTTTTGTTTCCTGTGAGCAAAGCCCCCAAATTTCTAGCAGTGAGTTCCACTTTAATGGCCTGAATCAATGGTTCATTCCGTTTAGCCACAGCCAACTCCTTTTAAAAGTTATGCTTGTGTTTTTCCACTGTTTCCTACCCGAGTTCCTGAAATCGAGCAATTCTGTCGATTATTTTTCTATCCAGCATAACTCCTAGCCTACGTGTGTGTTTTCTATAAAACCACTTGCATTCTCTTCCCCTTTGATTGAAGTTGTTGTCTGCTTATTTTCACGATCTCAGAATCCCTGCATTGGAAGTTGTATAGGAGTTCCCCCATCACTCCTGCACTGTTTCTTTCTGTTTGTCTGCTTGTGCATCTGAAAGTGTCTCCTTATATTTTAATGTTCCACACGTGCTTTTAAGCTGCAAATCTGGTCAAACTTAGTTCACGCCCTTAAGTTTAAGTTGGCTGAGTTTTATAACCTAAACCTTTATGCATTTGGAGAAATAAACGTTGCACTCCCCTGTTCTGCCTTATTCCCTGTCCTACCGGGCAGATTACAATCTTCACTTTTATTTCCGGCACCTCCGCATTTTGGAGCGTGTCATACAAGCTCAAATGTCAAATTTGCTATAAAATAGGCCATACAACATCTATTTGCTATCACAAGCCCAAGCTCACTTATCAGTTCTGTTCAATCAAGCTTCACCACACAACTCGTTGCCATCTCCAACTCCTTCATATCCGAATGCACCGTCGTGGTATCTTGATTCCAGCACCACCAATTATTTTACCTCTGATGATCTGCTTATTAAACAATCAGCTTCATACATTGGCACCGAGCAAATTTTTGTTGCTAATGGTTAAACTTTGCCCATCGTCACAATTGGTTATTTTTCCATTCCCACTGCATTAGGTCGTCATCTCCCTCTCCTTTTTACTCTCCAATCTCCATCTCTAAATCATAATTTTCTCAGCGTCTATTGCTTGTGTGTTGAAAACTCTATGTCTGTCACTTTCTTTCTCTCCCATTTTATAGTAAAGATCTATCCTCGCAGGATACACTTCTCCAAGGATCGGTCATTGATGGGTTGTACTCCATTGATGGGTTGTACTCCATCTCGGGTCAAAAATCATATTCATCTGCTCTGTCTGTTTCAGTCTTCGAACCATCTCTATCGCATAATCGGCTTGGTCACTCATCCAACTCTACTCTGCAAGCTATATTTAATTTATGTCATTTTAATTCTAGCAATTTCAAGTCAATGTCGCCATGTACTATGCCTGCTCATACTACAAGTCAACTTTCTCCTCCACTAGAATTCTTTCCTCATTCTTCTAAAAGCTTTTCATCTTCCACATCCTCTCCTGAGTCTTCCAATTTTCCTAATGTTACCAATCTCCACCTTATGAAAACTATATCGAAAGTCAGTATCTCTAAACTAAAACTTTGGCTGTCAAACACGTTTGCACTAGAACCTACCACTTTTCACCAAGCAATCTCATCATTTGTTGGCAGCAATGGAGGATGAATTGATACACCTAAAATATAATGAAACTTGGTCCTTAACTTCTTTTCCCCATGATGCCTCTGTCATTAGCTGCAAGTGGGTATTTTGCTTGAAAAACAATATTGACGGGTCCATCAACAAGTACGAGGCTCGTCTTGTGGCAAAGGTTTTCATTAGCAGTAAAACATCGACTATTTTGAGACCTTCAGTCCTATGGTCAAGCATACAACCATCAAGTTAGTGTTGTGTCTTCATAGTCTCATAGAGCAACCACCAGGATTTGTGGATCCAATTGCTCCTTCGAGTGTCTGTCAGCTTCACAAAGCCATTTATTGTCTCAAACAATCACCATGCGCATGGTACCTCAAGCTCTCGGATGCTCTTATCTGGTGTGGTTTTATCCGCATGGTACCTCAATTCACCATGGACAATTGTGTGTCCCATGCCGTAAATTTTGTGTCCACCACACTTCTTAGTAAAGCTCCAAGTGATCGGTTGACCACTTCCGTTTGGCCATCGGTTTGCAGATGGAATGCCGTGCTGAATAATAACTTAGTTCCAAGTCGTGCCCACAAAGTCCTCCAAAACGTGCTAAGAAACTTCGGGTCTCGGTCGGACATGATGGAATGTGGCATCCCATATGGACGGATGACCTCCTTGAAAAATAGGTCGGCAATGACTGATGCTTCGGCCGTTTTGGCACACGCCACGAAGTGTGCCATCTTCAAAAATCGATCGACCACCACCATAATGGAATCTTTGCCTCGACTTGTTCGGGGAAGGCCGAGAACAACATCCATGCTAAGTGCTTGCCATGGATGATCCTGTACTGGTAGTGGTAAGTACAATCCTTGAGCCAAGGTTCGGGTTTTGGCCTTCTTGCACACCGTGCACCGCTCCACGAAATGGTGCACGTCTCGGAATAAATGGGGCCAATAGAAATGCTCCTTGAGCATCTCTCAAGTCTTCTTTTCGCCAAAATGTCCCGCAAGGCCACCCCCGTGTGCCTCGGTGATGAGAGACTCACGGATGCTTCCTTTTGGGATGCAAATCCATCCTCCTCGGAATAAATATTTGTCGGTCACGTGGTATCCCGTCAATTCTCCTTTTGTTGTAGCTTCAATACGTGGGCCAAAGTGGGGATCCTCCTTTATACCCTTGCTTCATCAAATCAAGGCCAAAGAACCGCACCTTAAGTTTGGTGAATAGGGCACTCCTCCTTGACAAAGTGTCGGCCACCACATTCNATGAAGGCGCATTTCTTGCGGTTGCCGAAGAGCTTGGTCCGCCGCAAAGTGATGAAGAGCCGCTCCAAATGGTCTAGGTGGCTCGGGATGTCCATACTATAGACTAGAATATCATCGAAATAAACGATGATAAACTTGCCTAAGTACTCTCGGAGCACGTGGTTCATGAGGCGCATGAACGTGCTCGGGGCGTTGGTGAGCCCAAATGGCATGACGAGCCACGCGAACAACCCGTAGCGCGTCTTAAAATCCGTCTTCCATTCATCGCCTTTGCGCATCCAGATTTGGTGGTAGCCGTTCTTAAGGTCCATCCGGAAAAAGATCTTAGCCCTGTTAAGTTCATCCAGCAAATCGTCGAGTCGAGGCATCAGAAACCGGTACTTGATGGTGATCTCGTTGATGGCTCGGCCATCCACGCACATTCGGTGACTTCCATCTTTCTTCGGCACCAAAAGTGCCGGGACCGCATACGGGCTCAAGGACTCTCGTATGTAGCCCTTAGCAAGAAGCTCTTGCACTTGTTCTTGCAAGATCTTGCTCTCCTCCGGGTTGAGGCGGTAAGGTGGTCGGTTGGGTAGTGTGGCTCTCGGGTTGAGGTCGATGTGGTGCTCGATCCCGTAGAACGGTGGTAAGCCATCGGGAAGCTCCTCCGAGAACACATCTCGATATCGGTCAAGGAGGGACTGAACTATCTCGGGAATGTGCTCCTCTCATTCATCTCCATGCTCTCGGTGTAAGAGCATGATGATTGGGCCCCCTTGGCCGATGGTGTGCTTCAATTCTTTTCGGCCCATAAAGAGGGTCGTTTTGGCCGTCGCCTCCTTTCTTCCGGCCTCGTCCTTGGCAATTTGCTCCCGTGTCATGGGAGCCACTATGATGCTACGCCTATTCATCTTGAGCGTGTATTGGTTGGTGTAGCCGTTGTGCATCATGTGTCGGTCAAATTGCCATGGCCGGCCGAGCAGCAAATGAGTGGCGCTCATCGGCACCACGTCTCATAGGACCGTGTCCTTGTAATTGCCAATCGCGAAGTATACCCGGGTTTGTTTAGTTACCCGGACATCCTCGCGGTCGGTGAGCCATCGTAGCTTGTAGGGTGTCGGGTGCTTGGTAGTGGACAGCGTGAGCTTCTCGACGAGTTCACGGGACGCGACATTGGTGCAACTCCCGCCATCGATGATCAACGAGCAAACCTTGCCTTTGATCAAACATCGGCTATGGAAGAGGTTTTCTAGTTGATACTCTTCTTGTTGTGGCTGAGTTGAAAGGAGCCTTCGGATCATCATTAGCTTCGGCCCATCTTGGGCGTGGCAAATTTCCTCGTCAGCCAGGGTTGGTTCTTCCTTTGCCACTGTGGATGGCTCGTCCTCGCTCACGATCTCCTCTGTCTCCTCGAGGATTGTCATAACTCGTCGGTTTGGACATTGAGAGGCAATGTGTCCGCTCCCGAGACATTTGAAACACCTAATTTCTCGGGTCCTTGGCTGGTCGCCTACCGTGTCTTGTGGTTTGTTGTCCGTGTTTCGCTTTGGGGCCCACGACTTTGGTGTTGGGCCCTGATCCTCTGTCCTTGGCGCGGGCCGGTACGGTGTTGGTGCCTTCGGGGCCAAGCGTTGACTTATGTCTTTGTCCTTCCGTTTGAGTTATCTTTCCACCCTTAGAGCCATTTGAATGAGGGTATCAAACGACTCCAAAGGTTGTAGTACCATGACATCTCCAATGTCTCGGTGTAGACCTCGGGTGAACTGCGCCATGATTTGTTCTTCGGGTTCAGCCAAGTCGCACCGAATCCGAAGGGTCTCGAAATCGGTTAGGTACTCATCCACGGAGGAGTTACCTTGTGTCAATCCATGCAATTGTAAGAAGAGCTCCTGTCGATAGTGGCTCGGGACGAACCGCTTCCGCATGAGATCCTTCATGGTACGCCAAGTCGTGATCTCGCCTTCTCGGTCTCTCCTCCTTTGGGCTCGGAGGCTATCCCACCAAGGACTAGTGAGTCCGTGAGCTCCAAGGATGCAAGTTGGACCTTGAGTCTCTCGGAATGATTGTAAAGGTCAAATATTTTGTCGACCTTTTCAACTCAATCGAGAAACTTGTCTCCATTGAAGGCCTCATTGAACGAAGGAATATTCAATTTGGGCAACCTCCATTCTTCTTCCCGATCTGATTGATGGTCGGAGAAAAATTCTTCATCGGATCCGTCCGAGCTACTAGGGTGAGCTCGGTGGTGGTGTTGGTCGTGGCGCCGGTCGTGCTCGGTTTTGCTCGGCAATGTCGTCGAGTCTTTGGAGCATTGCATCAATTCTCCGGTTGATCGCATCACATTTCTCTTGAGTGTTGGTCTCGGGATCCCGAGGATCCCATGGGTCGGAGAACATGGTTTGCTCACTCGTGGTGGCTTGATCGCGGCCGGTGTTATGGATAGCACCGCTACGAGTCATCATGTCGGGAATAAGTTAAGTAAAAGAAAAATTTGTGGGGTAGAGAGAATGAAGGATTTTGGCTCTTATACCAAGATGATGTGCCGTTCGGAAGGGTCGGCGCACCGTGGTCAGAAGAATGCACGCACACCGAACTCGAGAGAGAAAGTTGTGCGGCAATCGGGAAATTGGATTCAGGCTAATCGGAAACTTGGAAGACAGAAGTGAAGTGGGTTGAGAATGAGTAGGAATAATGAGGAAAAATTGTGGGAATGGCTTGAAGAGATAAAAAGGTGGCTCGGATGGATGAATCGGGCTCGCAATTGGACAATGGAGGAAGGTGATGGCTCGGGAAATGGTTTCAGAATTTGAGAATGATAGAAATGAAAGGGGAGGTTGTACAAGTCAAACACTTGAGCAATCAAAGTGTTCGCCTTGGTAGAGCTCGGTAGTGTTCAGATATGACTCACCGATCACACTCTCGAGGGTTGACGCACTCGGCCAGATATGACTCACAGGAGAAGGAACGTCGGAAAGAGCTTCAACCGAAGGGAAGAAGGTGCAATGCACAATTTTATTAAAAATTCTCTCTGCCTCTAAAGTGTGAGGCTAATACACTTAAATGTTAAAAACATAAAAATTGAAGAAAGACAATTTAGGCCCTTAGATTACATGAACGCCTAGGATTAGCTTTGGAAAGATCTTCTTTGACTTGAGAAAGACCAAGGACGCTCCTCTTCTGCTGAAGGCTCGATCCATTATGGATATGCACGGCTAGATTTGAATGAAGACCGTGTTTGACCGAGGGAGACCCGTATTTGACCGAGAGGTTGCACCGGGTGGGCTGAACTCTGAACAATGAAAGATTGGTTCGGGCCAATTGAGATAAGGTGCTTCTAAAATACTCTCGGTGGTCAGAATGAAGTGGCACTTGGTCTGGTTCCTCGGTTGGCCGTTAATGGCTCGTGAGTGTTCGCGGGCTTATTCAAAATGGCGACTGAGTTGACAATGATCCGAATATTGTGGGATTTACTCGGGCTATTTTTGAATAAATTCTTCGGTTGACCTTTGGTTGACATGAGTGTGGGCTCGCGCGGTCTCATTTGAATTTGAATCGTCGGTTGACCGACGATGGCTCTTGGGCGTGCGCGGCTCGTTCANCCATTTTGAAATTGTAACTTCAGGCGCTCCTAGGTGGTCGGAAAGGAGGCATGGGCATGTGTAATTCGGATGTAAAGTCTCGGCGGTCCGTTGATGTCTTAAAGCGTGCACCGTGGGTGTCTATGCCTTGGACATCGAAAAATCCTCGTGTGCCAATTCGAACCTCGTCCTTTCCTTGACCAAATAATCGGATTACTTAATGATTTAAGTAAAGTGGCCGATGGGATTTGGTCAAGGTCTCATAGTTGACCGTGGCTTGACCGTGGGTTGACCATGGTTCGGCCGCGGCGGTCCTTTGTGGGCCTTTATGCGTTCTTCTTCTTTGAGCTGCTTTCTCTTCATTCTCATGAGTTTATTTGCTGGCTAAATCAAAATGTGGCCGGGGATCGGCATTAGGGGGCCGAGGACTCGGTCTTCATGGGAGAAACACGGGATCCGAGAGGATTGGATCAGACGTTATCCCACGTCGGCCACTTATTTTCTTTGGACCGAAATCCTAAAGGATTTTGGCCCCGTCGACGGCCGTTTGTCCGTTGGTCGTTGGGCGTGTCGGGGCCGGGAAGGGTCAGACACCATGTGATTGAGACTTTGGGTCGTTCCTGATCAAGTTCGGAAGGCGCTTCTGAGACTATTTTTCCTACAAAATGAGCAACTAAGTTAGTAAAATCTCCAGTGTTCATCGGGGCTAGGTCCATGGTGTGCTCCGGTTGCACATCAGGCCAGCTTGTTGCTGGTGCATGTCACCAGCTTGGTCATTCGTGGCTTCTCATCAATCATTGACTCGATCCTCTTCCCAGTATCACCAGTCTCGGACGTGGATCCAATGTCTAACAGTTCCTTGGTTGATTCTTGATAGACCCCGCCACGATAACCTCGATGTTCTCATCTTGAAGTACATCAAATTTGCAACGAAGAATAGTTTTTTATTGGATTAGAGGGTAGAGCAAATTTTTTATTGTTCTTATTATTCAGACATAGTCAAACTACCCCTTTGGATGATTTGCCATCTTTGGATGGAAAACAAAAGACAATATCTTTAAGAAATCAAAGATTAGAGACAAAGAATTTTTGACAACAAGTTCAATAGGATTCAAGATATTTAATGTAACAACCCTCGTTTATTTTAAGAATTATGATTTTAAAATGAAAGTGTCTAAGATTTTTCTTTATGAATAATTGGAAGAAGAATACTTTGTCTGGGGTGTATCACACCGTGCACCGGCCCAAGTGTTTGGGTTTGATTGGTGTTTGTTTGAAGTCTCCATTGTTTCAGGGTTGCTAGGTTTAAGTAAGAGTAATGTAGTAAGTTGGGTTAACTATACTAAAGGATTACCTTAAAAGTAATTTTCGATCGACACAACAAATAAACGGTCGACATAAGTTGCTCTCGGGAATTTCTTCGGTCGACCATGGTGTCGACATAAGTGGACCATGGTGTTGACATAAGTCGACCATGTGTCGACATAAGTTGACCATGTGTCGACATAAGTTGACCATGTGTCGACATAAGTTGAAAAGTCAGCAAAATCTGAAGAATTCTGATTGGTGGACATAAAAAGAATATTGATTTTATTTAATAAAGGACGTTAAGTGAGTCTTGGCTGACATTTTCCTTCCCAGCCACGATCTTCCTCCCCCTTTTTCTCCCTAAGTTTCGTGCTCTAAATCAAAGGAGGGTGAGATTGAGATAGAGAATGAGTTTTGTGAGGAAAAAGAGTGGGAAAGTGAGTGACTTCAAGAGAAGTGAAGTGAAGAGCTTTAATATTTTGTGGAGGCTGAAGCTCAAGTTATTTTCATACCCTTTAAAGTTCTTGTAGGTTCAATAATGATAAAAGGATGATGTTGGTTGAATTAGTGGATAAAAATGAAGGAGTTCGTGTCAAGTGTTTCGAAATCAGTTATTTACGTACAGGGTTAGAGTTTTTGGAGATTCGGTAAACTTTTGTTACGAATCTGAGTTTATGTCCTTCATAAGAGTTATAGTAGACCTTTATAGTAATCTATAGCCGTTTGAATCACTCCAATTGAAGCTTTTTAGACAAAGTTATGAATGTTACAAGTTAGTAGACAGAAACTGAGAGAGCACTGGTCGACATATTATCAACAGGTCGACACAAAATAACTCTCTGTAAATGATTCGGTCGACCGCATGAAAAAGCAGTCGACACATTATGCTAAGTTAGGTCGACACCTATAGGTTATGTCGACCGATTCTTGAGTTCTAGAAATGCATGCTCTCTGTTTTGTCGACATAGGTCGACACCTGAAAGTTTATGTCGACCTAATCACTGTTCAAACAGTGAATACTCACGGGCAGCCCGAGAACCGGTCCGTTACTGTTCTTACTAACTTACTTACATTACTTTGGTGGAAAAACTCGTTTCTTTAATTTCTGAAAACTACTATCTTTAATTTATCAAAAACAGTTTACATGGAAACAGTCAAATGATAAAAACATACATTTGAATTCCACCTTTAAATAAAATACATAAGCATTCAATAACTTAAAACGTACAGCGGAAGACAATTACTTCAACTTAAAAATACATTCATTTCAAAAGCTTTGAAATCCATCATATGAAAATAAGGGTATACACTTTAATTACATCTTCAAAACATTCAAAACATTTTATATTCTAACTGTGTGTGTCGTACATCACTCTCAGTCGGTCATTGCTCAATAAACCGTATCATTTGAACACCCC
>QAOC01004278.1:0-51561 GCA_003255005.1 Begonia fuchsioides
CCAAATCGAGTAATTTTTTGTTGCTATAGTTCCATCAACTAATTTACTTAATTTCATTAGATGGACTTAAACTCATTTAAAGAACTTATCTCTTCGAAAATCAGATAACTTTGTTCATCATTTAACATTGATAGGACTTACAGTACTTGGAAAAAGTCAGGTGTAACAAATATTCTCAAGCTAGAATGAAGAATGCCAAAGAGAGCAATCCACTAGGTCACGGCTTGGTGCACCCTCCGGTAGGATGCTTCGGAAGGAGGAGCCTTTGGTACTTCGGTGGTCACCCTCACTTCATGCTCCCATTGTAGGCAATGCTTGGGGAGCTCTTTGTCAATAGAAGTGGGAGCATCTAAGAGGCCTCTTGGAGGTTATATTGTCCCTGCAAAATCAACAAACAAATTAGAAGCCTGCCTTGCACGGCTGCGGGTCACCATGCCTTCCGGTGGGTGGGGGTTCTCAGGGACATCAATAGTTATCATCAAAAACAATTGATTGCTTTAAAAACACAGCCCAAATTTTGACAATTCCAACTGAGGACGGTAAATTCACAATTTATTGAGATGCTTCCAAAATTGGATTAGGTTGCGTATTGATGCAAGAAAAAAAAGTGATCGCTTACGCATCAAGACAATTAAAAGGGTACGAGCAAAATTATCCTACTCATGATTTAGAATTAGCTGTAGTTGTTTTCGCATTAAAAATATGGAGGCATTATTTATATGGGCAACAACGCGAGATATTTTCAGAACATTAGAGTCTGAAGTATTTATTTACCCAAAAAGACCTTAATATGAGGCAAAGCTAATGTGGTAGCTGATGCATTGAGCAGGAAGTTCATACCAGTCAAATTGGCAATGTCTATAACGCTTCAATCTGAAATTCAAAAGTCTGGCTTAGAAGTAGTGTCAAATTTGAGTTGTATGCTTGCAACATTATCTTTGAATCCAACTCTTATGGATGCAATCACAGAAGCTCAATTGGAAGATCCAAAATATAAACGATATAAATTGGGCAAAAAGCCAAATTCTTCTGACTTTAAGTGTTTGAATGATGGTGTTATGAAGTTTAAAGATAGATGGTATATTCCAGAAAAGCAAGAATTACGAAAGAAAATATTATCGGAAGCCCATTCTTCTACATTTACGGTGCATCCGGGAAGCACAAAAATGTATTGGGATTTAAAACAGCACTTTTGGTGGCCGAATATGAAGGAGGACGTAGCAAAACATGTGGAATTTTGTGTCACGTGTCAAGAAGTTAAAGTTGAACATCAAAGGCCTGCAGAAACGCTTCAGTCTTTACCAATCCCGGAATGGAAATGGGAGCATATAACAATGGAATTTGTTGTGGGGTTACCGAAAACAACAAAGGGGCATGATGCTATTTGGGTGATTGTTGATAGATTAGTGCTAAACTTAGTGCTAAAATTAGACCGAATCTCCAAAACTCTAACTTTGTGCATAATTAACCAATTTCATAGCAATTAACACGAAATCATTCATATTTATCCACCAACCCAACCAATACAATCATATTATCCTTACTGAACCTAAAAGAAACTCAGAGGATAGAAAAATTATCTTGAACTTCAGCGGTAACTCACTTTCTTACTCTTTTCTCTCACACTATCTCTTTTCTTTCTCAATCTCACTCTCCCCTTGATCAAGACGTGAGAACTTAAAGTAAAATAGGGAGAAGGAGTCGTCCTGGTAGGGAAATGGCAAACCATGTCTTCTTGTCTCCTTAATTAAAAAAAAATTGATGTTTCTCTCACGTCCATCCATCAGGATTCTCCACGTTTTGGTTGACTTTTCAACTCAAATAGGGAAAGTGTCGACCTCTCGTCCATGGTGTCGACCAAATCTATTCCCTAGGATTATTTTTGTCAACCCTCCTCGATCCTGGGGTCGACCGAAAGTATACAATTGTGTCGACCCATCCTCGATCCTGGGGTCGACCGCTTAACTCAAGGTGTCGACCGCTTATTCATGGTGGTCGACCGATAACAAGGTGTCGACTGCTGTTCATAGCGGTCGACCGGTTGACCTATATTCTCTTCTTTAACTTCAACCTACTAAATTTCTAAAATCAACAATACTTTAATTCTTCAATATTTACCCAACATTCATAAAACAAATCTTAAACACTTCCATCTTAAAGTCACACAAATTCTAAAATAAAAATGAAGGTTGTTACATACAAGGTTTTAGGGTTTAGGGTTTAGGGTTCAAGATTCAGGGTCAACAGTTTAGGGTTCTATGGTTTTAAGGTTCTATGGTTAAAGGCTTCAAGGTTCAGGGTTCTAATGTTTATAGTTCTAGGTTTCTATTTTCAAGGTTCTACGATTTAGGGCTCCATAGTTGAGGGTTTGAAGGTTTAGGATTTCAAGGTTCAAGTTTTAGGGTTATGGGCTTCAAGGGTTCAAGGTTCAAGTTTTGATAGCTCTAAGTTAATTGTTTTAGGTTTGTAGAGTTCAGGAGTTCAAGGTTGAAGGTTTTAGGGTTTAAGGTTCAGGGTGTAACAACCACGCTTTCGTTTATTTGTAGTTTATCAATAGTGAAGTATATATATTTAAAGTGTTAAAAGTGTATTAAGATGAAGAATTTGTAACTTTTGTTGGTCAAATAGGCAGGATAAGTGATTAGAAAATATACAAATAGTACATTTTAAATTGTAGGTTTAATTGGTTAATTACTATGCAGATCAAGATTAATGTATCTCTTAATTTATTTTTTAGGATTAATGTTTTTGATTGAATGAATTGGATAACATTTATCTAGTAAAAAAAAAGTAAGAGGATAAAGTAAAATGTGATGGTGGCAGCTCATGCTTCATGAAAATCCACTTCTTGCCTTACTATCTCATTTTTTTATGTAATGGTACTTCTTGGATGAACCCTCAAAATTTCACAGCTATATGGATGAATTAGCTATATGGATGAATTAGATAACACTTATCTAGTAAAAAGGAAAAGGGGTGAAAAGATAAAAGTAAAATTTGGTGGTGACACCTCATGCTTCTTGAAAAGCCACCTCTCACCTCTTGCTCCACCTCATGATTCTTGAAAAGCCACCTCTTGCTCCACCTCATGTTTCTCGAAGCCACCTCTTTCTACACCTCATGCTTGAAAACCCACCTCTTGCTGCACTTCATGCTTCTTGAAAAGCCACATCTTTACTTTACTGGCTCCCTTGTTTTGATGTGATGTATGCTTCTTGGAGGAAGCCACGAAATTTTACAGCCCTCTTTTATTCTCTCAAGTTAAAAGAAGGTTAGAGAGATTTCTTTAAAAAGGTGTTTTTGTGCACTTTTAAGTGTGATAAGTGGAAGACCGAAGAATTAGAAGCTTAAATTTGAGTTTGTTTTTTGGTTGTGAGGTGAATAAGGAGCTTTAATCAAGTGTTACAATTGTGCCAAAGAATTGAGGTAAGTAGTGTGTGCATGTTTTTTGTCCTGATAAGACTACATTACAAATTGCTAGGTTTCAATTATACTGATTGTGCTTAAAGTAATAATGAAAAATAATATGATTTCGTGGAATTTGTTTATCTATTGTTGATACATGCTAGTGATGA
The DNA here is from genome assembly GCA_003255005.1 of Begonia fuchsioides. NCBI lineage: Eukaryota > Viridiplantae > Streptophyta > Magnoliopsida > Cucurbitales > Begoniaceae > Begonia > Begonia fuchsioides. Next base: position 3,576 of record QAOC01004278.1, read on the forward strand.
GATAGAAGGTATAAATGAAATGTTATGATTTTGCATAGTAATATTCTCTTGAATGTGATTTAATTGTTGTAGTGTTTATGCATGTATCACGCATGTTCATGCATCATTGTTTTATGAAAAAGAACGAAAAGGGTTTTGCATGTTTAAACTTTCATTTTCAATATAATGAATGAATAAACTTTATTGTATATCAGATTCGTTGTGAGATGGGATCATAGAAGGGTTGTCCCAAAAGAAGGGACCGAAGGCATACCCTTTTTCCTACCTGCTTATAGAGTTCTCCAACAAATCTATACGCATCTAAAAGAGGGAAAGATGATTAATATATGTAAGATTCATTGTGAGACAGGATTATAGAAGGGTTTTCCCGAAAATAGAGACCGAAGGCATACCCTTTTTGCTACCCAATATAAAGTTCTCTAATGAATCCATAGTTGATCGAAAGAAAATGTATGAAAAACCGAGTGAAATGAAGAAAGTTATTTTTTATAAATCCATTTCATATCATTTATAAAATTATTTTATATTACACTACTTACTGAGCAATAGGCTCATTAGATGAACTTTGTAATGTAGTTAAGGATGATGATGAAGTTCATTTCGTTGATGATCACAATGGCGGCTGGTGAAGCTTGTCCATGGCGAGGATTTGTGGTTGCTAGAGCAAATGTGACCTGTGTAAAAAGTTCTTAAATATTTTGAATGTTTATATAGCTTTGAATAACTATGTTCCAGCAAGTCGGTTGTAAAAGCAATGTTTTGAAAAGCAAAGTTTATCTAAAAACCTAGTTTGATGTATGTAAATAAAAGTATTTCTTTACAAAATAGATTGGTTACTTAATGTTTTACTATATTTTATATATGAAAGAATGGGTTCTACTTTTGCAAAAGTCTTCCGCTGTAAACGATGAAAAATACTTTTAAAGAATAACATATTTATATGTTAAAAAAAATTGGACGTAACCTAAATGTAAGAAAACCCATCTGGGTGAATGTGTTTTTGGCACAAACAAATGCTTCAAGTGCAAAGGAGCTGGTCATATGGCTAAAGATTATACAGTGAAAAATAAAGACCAAAAAAAAGTTACACCAAGAGTTCGAGGTTATGGATTTTAAGGTTCTAGGGTTTAGGATTTGACCTTCAAGGTTCAGAGTTCAAGGGTTTCATGATTAAGGATTTAAGGTTCTAGGGTTCAGGGTCCAGGGTTCCAATTTTCTAGGTTTTAGGGTTCTAGGGTTCAGAGTTTAGTTTTTCTGGGTTCTAGGGTTAAGGGTTCAGTGTTCAAAGTTCAGGGTTTCAAGATTTCTATGTTTCTAGGTCCAGGATTTAAAGTGTATGATTTAGGGTTTAGGGTTCAAGGGTTTAAGGGTCCCAAGTTAAGGGTACTAGAGTCAAGGGTTCAAGGTTATAGGTCTTGGCTTTAAAAGTGTTTTTAAAGCAATCAATTGTTTTTTATAATAACTATTGATGTCCCTGAGAACCCCCACCCACCGGAAGGCATGGTGACCCGCAGCCGTGCAAGGCAGGCTTCTAATTTGTTTGTTGATTTTGCAGGGACAATATAACCTCCAAGAGGCCTCTTAGATGCTCCCTCTTCTATTGACAAAGAGCTCCCCAAGCATTGCCTACAATGGGAGCATGAAGTGAGGGTGACAACCACCGAAGTACCAAAGGCTCCTCCTTCCGAAGCATCCTACCTGAGGGTGCATCAAGCCGTGTGATGCAAATCTGTCTACAAAATAGAAAATCGCCGAGATAGAAAATGTTTGTTGAGGGTACCAATGTTTGTTGCAAATCTGTCCACCCGAGAAACCCTCAAAGGTCCTGAACTTGTCAACCGAAGTACCAATGTTTGTTGCAAATCTGTCCACCCGAGAAACCCTCAAAGGTCCTGAACTTGTATTCCGTGTCCATTTTTGTTTCACTCGTGCAATTCATCCCATTTTTTTACTGAGATCTTCCTCTCTTCTTGTGTGAAGTTTTTCCCTTAAATTTAGTGTGCACAGCTCTTCCCAATTGGGAGTTGTGCATTAACCAACCTACCACCCCATTTCCAGCCATAGTGGGTTCTGTTTGGGGTTTGACTGTACACTAAAAAGTGTCCCCGTGCCAACTTAAGATCCCCACGTGCGTTTGATCTGAAATTTGGGATTAGATTGAGTTTAATACTTGAACTTAATGTCCCCTAAGTTTCGGACTTAAAGCCCGTTTGCAATTGAATTTGTGACAGAGCCAACACCCTCCCCTGTTTCTTGGTTTTTCCTCTCGGGTTGGCCTTTGGCCGTGGCTGTTTATCCCTCTCCTTTCCCGAACACCTCCACCACTCTTGGAGCATGTCAACTATGTAAGATAAGCATGAAAGATAAAATAAACTACTTTACAATGTTTAAATTAGACTAAACCATTCATGAGAAATACCCTCTTTGAAGGGTACGACAAGTCTAACAATTTATTTTCAAATATCTCTCATCTTTGATCATCATTATTGTAATCGAGAGAGTCAGTTTAGAAACCGCAAACTTCTTAAACATTATTGATGAGAAATTCGTGTAAAGGGGTGACACCTCTGATAAAGAAGAGTCAACTTGTAGAGGTTTTGATTGAGACCCATAAGATCAATCAAGTGAAGGATCTTCAAGGAGAAACCTTGAAGCTTGGATATAGGCAGGTGTTGGCCAAACCACGAGAACAAATTGGTGTTAATATCTCTCTCCCTCAACTTTTATAATTGTTGATTGTGCTTGCATATTGAATTGATAACTAAATCAAGAATAGATAATTGTTAAATCCTTGAACTTACGAAAAATTGTTATTAACCTAATTCACCCCCCCCCCCCTCACTTAGGTTAAAACGATCCTACAATAGGTTTTCAGGGTTCCAAGTTTCATATTTTAGGGTTCAGGGTTCAAGGGTTAGGGGTTGAGGTTCCATGGTTCAAGAATCTAGGATTCCAAGTTTGAGAGTTTAGACTTTCAAGTTTAAAGGTTTGAGGTTTAATGGTTTAGGGTTCTAAGGTTCACAATTCCATTGTTCTAGGGATAAGGTTCGAGGGTTCTAGGATCTAGGGTTTTGGGTTCCATGGTTCCCTGTCCGGGGGGGCTCCCAAGGTTTAGGGTCCATTGTTCCAGTGTTTTGTGTTTATGGTTAAGGGTTCCAAGGTTCAGGGTTTAATAATTTAAGGTTTTATGGTTCAGCGTTCTAGGATTCATGGGTTTCAGTGAGTGAAGTTCAGTGTTCAGAGTTCAAGATTCAAGGATCAGAGTAACGAGATCCAAGGTAGAGGGTATTGATTTTAGGGTTCCAAGATTTAAGGTGTAAGTTTTAGTGTTTAGGGTTTTAGGGTTTTGGTGTTCTAGGGTTCTATGGTTTCAAGGTTCATGGTTCCAGGGTTCTAAAGTTCCAGGGTTGCATGATTTTAGGGTTCAGGGTTATGGGGACAAGGTTCTAAGGTTCAAGTTTAGGGTTCAAGGTTACAGGGTTCAAGGGTTTAGAGTAAAGGGATTTATGGTTCAAGATTAAAAGGTTTTAGGGTTCCAAGGTCCAGGGTTAAGGGTTCACGATTCTAGGGTTCAGGGCTCCAGGGTTAAAGTTTCACATTTCCAGGTTCCTAGGGTTCAGGGTTCCTAGTTCAGGGTTCAGGGATTAGGATTCTAGGGTTCTAGGGTTTTAAGATTCAGGGTTCTAGGGTTTTAGGGTTTTAAGATTCAGGGTTCTAGGGTTTTAGGTTTTATGATTAAGAATTCTAGAGTTTTAGGGTTTTAAGATTCAGGGTTCCCATGGTAAGAGTTCTAGCTTTCTGATTTCATGGTTCTAGGGTTCCAAAGTTTAGGGTTCATGGTTCAGGTTGAGGGTTTAAGGGGTCTAGAGTTTTAGGGTTTAGGTTTCCAAACTTAAGAGTTTAGTGTTTAAGATTCAGGATTTAAGTGTTTAAGAGTTTAGGGTTTAAGGGGACCATGGTCAGCCTTGGTGCGTCTTTTTTGGGTAACTTCAATGAGGACCACTTAGTTGTTTCCTCCTTGTTTTGCCATTTCGGGTAAGGCTGTTTTTTTTTTAATTTTTGGAAGCCCATCCTACTGAACTTGGGGGTGATTTCAAGCTCACTTCTAGCTCATTTGTTGGCAGTGAAGTTTGAAATCAAAGACTGCATTTTGCATCTCATTTCCTTGGTGGTTTCTCCTCCTCCAAGACTCGGGTTTTTCCGGTGAGTTATATCCGGAAACCACCGAGAGCTCCACTCCGGTTTTGGCTACCACTCAAGCTTAGATTAGCTAGGCCATACCACACTCCTTCAACCACGTTCTAGTGGATTCCAAGGTAAGGGTGTGAACCTACCTTTCCCATTTTCCCCCTCTTTTCTCTTTTCATTTCTCCTTAACCGACCCAACCACCATTCCCATAGCACATCATCTGGTATTAGAGCCCCTTTCCTAACCACCACCCTTCTATTTTTGTTTTTATTCGATATCTAGAGCATAACATAATGACTCGGAGTGGAGCTACCCTTAACCCACCCGAGAACCCGCCACATCAAATGTACCACCTCCCGCACCCTCTAATCCGAGAGAAGCTGAACCAAGCTACCAAGGGAAAATAGATGAGCTCAATAGGAGGTTGGATCTTGTTCTAGAAAGTTTGGAGGCCAACTCACACCCCGTGAGAAGACAACCCACCGCGCCGAGGAGAAGGCACGACCAAGGAATGAGAAGAGGCAGAACCCTTGACTCCAAGGCCTCCGGTGAAGATGCTATATCTTTTGATCCACCAATCCTAGAAGATGAGCGGAGGAACGTTAAGGTTATTATCCCTTCTTGACACGTAATGGAGGGGGTTTAGATTGAGGAAGTGGGAGAATCGGGTTAGGTTATATGGAAAACGATAATCCGATAATTCCAGAATCGGGACTGGAATTTGGACGGCAATAACTTAACAATAAGATCGACTTTGAGGCTGCAATTTTGAGTGAAACTCTGGAAAGAAGATAGGTGATAACCCTCCAAAAATGAAGGAAATCACGTGGATGGATCGCTCGGAATATAATGGACCAATAACGGTGGTCAGCGGTGGCCGAAAATTGACAACCGGCGGAAGAAATGAATTATCAAACGAAATCAGCGATGGAAGAAGGAGCTTATGGACTTCAAGCTCACCCTATGACCTTGAGAAAGGCTGGAGACTTTGAATCAAGAAGAGAACCCAAGCTCGGAGGAGAAATCTCTTGAAGAACCCACGGTGGCCGGAGGAATTCCGGCTGCCGGCTGAAATTGGAAGATGCCCGAAAAGGGAGAGAGCTAAAAGCTTCTTAATTTCAAATTCAAAATTCCCTTACAATCACGCAATGGGGGAGGTTTTATCTGCTGAGAAGAGTGGGAAAAAGGGAGGGAAAATTGAGGGCCAAAGGCATGCAACTTGCATGCTGGAAATTGAAATAAAAGAGGGAAAATTGGACCAATAAGATTGCAAGAATGTGAAAGCCACGTGATCTTGAATCTCCTCAGCCAATTTTCCCTTCTTCCTTGGCCCAAAATACCCTTCTCTTAGCCGAAAATTCCTCATACAAAACCCCATGCAAGCATGCAAAAATAAAGAAAATAAAACCTAGCCGAGAAACCCTCTCGGGTTCTCCAAATATCCAACGTAAAATTCACGTAAAAATTAAGCTAAAAATGTGATAAAATCCCTTCAATCCATGTAAATTCTAGTGAGTTGAGTCGTGGAACCCTTGATCACTTTTGTATGGGACTCAAACTCGCCATACAACGTGATACTTCAATCTAGTTCGGGTGGCTTGATTCTGGAGCTCTCGGTTTTTTGTTGAAAATCCACCTTTTCTCCACGCCAAATTATCATGTGTTTTGGCCTTATTTAATCCTCCAAAATTGGCTTAGAAATGTATAATTCTTCAATTAATTTTCCTGCAAAATTAACAAACATATTAGAAAAATTCCGAGCTCGGGCTCGGGTGATTGCTCTGCTTGGCATGACAATCTGTGGCATGTCACTTCCTTTAATGGATCTTGCAGTGGTGATGCTTTCCTTGATTGGGTTGAAAAGGTGGATAAAATCTTTGAATGTTATAACTATTCGGAAAAGGCCAAACTACAATTGGTTTCTTTAGAGTTGACAGGCTATGCTAGCCTTTGGTGGGATAATGTGAGGTCCCATAGAAGACGTGAGGGAGATGATGAAGTTTTGATATGGAGAGCAATGAAAATGCTCATAAGGAGGCGATTTGTTGCAAGACATTATAAACAAGAGCTTTTCCTCTAACTCCAAACTTTGAAGACAGGCACCCTCTCGATTGAAGACTATTTAGCTTTCTAACCGGTTTGTACCAAGGGCCAGGCCCTTGTTCAAACCATTTCCTAAGAATGAAGATAAGCCGCCATTTGTTAACCCTTGGAGTTAAAAGAAGGAATTTGGAGTAAAGCCCAAAGATGATGGCGTTCGGCCTAGGTCAAGGGAGATCAAGTGTTTTAAGTGTCTCGGCCTTGGCCACATTGCCTCTCAATGGCCCAACAAACAAGTGATGGTTCTTTTTGAGGAGTCTAATGAGTAGTGAAGAGGAAGACACGGTTGAGACTAGTGAAGAGCAAGAGCCAATTGAGGTTTGCCATGCACAAGAAGGACCTCTCTTGATGGTGATCCGCAGAGTTCTCACCACCCAAACCCAAGGTGAAGGGGTACAAAGAGAGAACATCTTCCATAGGATATGCCTAATTCAAGGGAAGGTATGTTCCTTGATTATAGATGGAGGGAGATGCACCAACGTGGCATCTAAAGATCTTATAAAGAAGTTGAAGCTTGTCACTACGGAGCATCCAAATTCGTATAGATTTCGATGGATAAATGAGAAGGAAGATCTCAAGGTCTCTGTGCAAAAAAGCATTGAATTCTCTATTGGTGGTTATGTAGACAAAGTACTATGTGATGTGGTGCCGATGAGTGCAAGTCGCATCTTGCTCGGAAGGCTGTGGCAATTCGATAGAAGAGTTATCCATGATGGTTATACCAATCATTACTCCTTCAAGTTTGGTGGGAAAACCATCAAGCTCACCCTCCTTGAGCAAAGCCAAATCGTCCAGGATGAAGTTGGAAGGAGGGAGGGGGCGGCCAAATCTAATTTCTTTATGACCAAAAAAGAGTTGATAAAGACTCTCCAAGAAGGAGGCCCGATTGTACTAGTTTTGTTTCGAGAAAGGCTCCAAGAAATTGAGCATGTTCCAAAAGAGGTTGAAGCACTTCTTGAGGAGTAACAAGTTGTGTTTTTGGAAGAACTTCTTCGTGGTTTACCACCCCTTACGGGAATTGAACACCAAATTGACCTCCACCCTGGAGTAGTATTACCAAATTTGCCTTCCTACCGATTGAATCCAGAGGAGGCCAAGGAGCTTTAAAGGCAAGTCCAAGAGCTTCTTGACAAGGGGTTTATAAGAGAATCTTTGAGTCCTTGTGCTGTCCTGGCTCTATTAGTTCCAAAGAAAGATTGAAGTTTCTGGATGTGCGTGAATAGTCGAGCCATAAACCAAATCACCATCAAGAATAGGTTCCCGATTCATAGACTTGAAGACATGTTGGATGAGCTTAGTGGCGCATCCTATTTCTCTAAGGTGGACTTAAAGAGCGGCTACCATCAAATAAGGATGAAGGAAGGTGATGAATGAAAGACTGCCTTCAAGACCAAATATGGTCTCTTTGAATGGTTAGTAATGCCTTTTGGATTATCTAATGCTCCTAGTACCTTTATGAGACTCATGCATTTTGTTTTGAAAGATTTCTTGGGAAAATTTATAGTTGTCTATTTTGATGATATATTGGTGTTTAGTTTGGACTTTTCTACCACCTAGCTCACCTTAGATTGTTGTTTGATACATCTGAAGAGTTAAATTGGTTGGCAACTTGAAGAAGTGTGCTTTTGTGCAAGAGAGTACACTTTCTCGAGTTTATTATTTCTAAGGATGGCATGGAAGTCGATGACTAAAAAATTGTGGCAATCTGAGAATGGCCTATTCCCAAGAGTGTGTTGAAAGTTACGAGCTTTCATGGCCTTGCATCTTTTTACAAAAGGTTCATACAAGGGTTTAGTTCAATCGTATCTCATTTGATCGATTGTACAAAGAAGGGAAAGGAGTTTGAGTGAACTCCGAGTTGCCAAGAAAGTTTTGAATTGATAAAGGCAAAGTTGTGCAAGGCACCCGTGTTAGTGCTCCCTAATTTCAATAAGGTCTTCGAGGTCGAATGTGATGCTTCGGGGCTAGGCATTGGTGCAATTCTTACGCAAGAAGGGAGACATGTGGCCTACTTTAGTGAGAAGCTCAAGGGTGCCATGATTACTTACTGAACCTATGACAAAGAGTTCTATGCGGTGATCCAAGCACTTGAAGTGTGGCAGCATAATCTTCTCTCAAAAGAATTTATTATACATACTGATCATCAAGCCCTCAAACACCTAAAGAGCCAAGGCAAGTTGAATAAAAGGCATGCCAAGTGGATGGAATTCCTTGAAAGGTTCCCATACATCATCAAAAGCAAAAGGGGAGAAACCAATGTGGTGGCTGATGCCCTCTCAAGGAGGATTGTTCTCCTAACCAAACTTACCACTAAATTCTTTGGTTTTGCTTGGATTAAGGATGCTTATAAGGAAGAGAAAGATTTTGGCCAATGGTATGAACTGTGTTAAAGAAGCAAGAATGTGAATACTACCTTATGGATGGTTACCTCTTTAAGGGAGGCAAACTTTGCATCCCTTATGGCGGAATCCGAGAGACTCTCGTCAAGGAAGCTCATGGTGGTGGTTTGGCAAGTCATTTTGGCGAGAATAAGACCTTAGAAGCACTTCAAGAGAATTTTTATTGGCCTCATTTGTTTTGGATGTGCACAGAGTGGTGGAAAGGTGCATCATTTGCGAAAAAAAGGCCAAAAGTAGGGTCCTTCCCCAAGGGTTGTACATGCCCTTGCCCGTCCCAAGTCATCCATGTGTGGAAGTAAGTATGGACTTTGTTTTGGGATTACCTCGTACTAGTAGAGCTAAAGAATGCATTATGGTTATGCTTGCACCAAGACGGATGTGGCTAGCTAAATTGTCGATTTGTTCTTCAAAGTGGTTGTTAGATTGCATGGCATCCCGAGGTCTATTGTATCGGATCGGGACACCAAGTTTTTAAGCGCATTTTGGAAGACCTTATGGAGGAAGGTGGGCACCAAGCTCCTCTTTCGCACCACTTTTCATCCTCAAACTGATGGCTCAACGGAAGTGGTAAATGGAACATTGGGGAGTTTGCTGAGAAGTGTGGTTGGCAAGAAGCTCACAGATTGGGATGTCCAACTCCCATACATTGAGTTTGCCTATAACTAAAGTGTCCATATGCCACAAAAATGACACCATTTGAAGTAGTGTATGGTTTCAACCCCTTGACTCCACTTGACTTAGTACCACTGCCCTCCAAAGACATTGTGAATTGTAATGGGGCTAGCAAGGCCGAACAAGTGAAGAAGATGCATGAGAAGGTAATTAAGGCCCTCCATAAAAAGAATGAGTATTATGCTAGACAAGCTAAATGAGGAAGAAAGGACATTAACTTCAATGTGGGAGACTTAGTGTGGTTATACTTGAGAAAGGAAAGATTTCCCAAGAAAAGCCACTCAAAACTTTTACCAAGGGCTGATGGTCCTTTCAGATTGTGGAGAAGATTAATCAAAATGCTTACAAGCTTGAACTTCCCAAATAGTATGGAGTCTCGGCCACCTTCAATGTTCAAGATATCTATCCTTATTTGGGGGATGAGCATGAAGAACTAGAGGAGGAAGAAAACTTCTTGAGGAATTGAGGTCAAATCCTCAAGAGAACTCCTTACCTGGGTTTCGGGGTTCCAAGATTTTTATGGTTTAAGGGTTAAGGGTTTAGTTTTTCAATGTCCTTGGTTCAAGGGTTTAGGGTTCAGGGTTCTAGGGTTTAGGGTTAAGGGTTCTAGAGTTCAAGGTTCTGAGTTCCAAGGTTGTAGGGTTCCATGATTAAAGGTTCCATGTTTCTAGGGTTTATAGTTTAGGGTTCCAGGGTTCTAAGGTTCAGGGTTTAAGGGTTCACGGTTCTAGGGCTTAGGGTTTGTGATTCAAGGGTTTCAGGGTTCGAGATTCAAGGGTTTCATGATTAAGGAATTAAGATTATAGGGTCTATGGTTTTATTGTTCCAAGGTTTAGGGTTTAGAGTTCTAGGGTTCTAAGGTTCAGAGTTCAGGATTCAGGGTGCTAGGGATCTTAGTTCAAGTGTTTCACAAATTGAGCCTTTAGGGTTTGAAGTTCCAAGGTTCAAAGTTCCAGGTTAATGTTTGAAGGTTCTAAGGTTGTAGGGTTGTAGGGTTCCAAGGTTCAGGTTTAGCGTTCAAGGTTTCAAAGTTACGTGTTTCAGGGTTTAGGGTTTCAAGGTTCACAGTTAAGGATTTTTGGCTTCAAGGGTTTAGAGTTCAAGGTTTAAGGTTCCATAGTACAAAGTTCAGGGTTTCAGGGTTGTAGGATTCTAGGGTGCAGGGTCAAGTGTTCTAGAGTTTATGGTTTAGAGTTCAAGGGTTAAGGGTTTAGGGTTTAGGGTTTTAGTATTCAAGAATTTCAAGGTTCAGGGTTCAAGGTTCGGGGTTCAGAAATAAAGGGATCTAGGGTTTAGGTTTGAATGGTTTAGGGTTGATGATTCATGGTTCTAGAGGTAAAGGTGCAAACGTTATAAGGATCATTGATTTCTAGGTTTGGGATTTAGGGTTGAAGGGTTTAATGTTTAGAGTTCAGGGTTTAGGGTTTTAGAGTTCTAGGGTTACAGGGTTCAAGGTTTCAAAGTTTAGGGTTCCAGATTTTAAGGTATAGGGTTCAATGTTTAGGGATTAGGGTTCAATGGTTATAGGTTTCCAATGTCTAGGGTTTAGATTAACAGATCAGGGTTCAAGGGTTTCATGGTTCATGGATTAGGAATTTATGGTTCAAGGTATATGGATATAGGTTCAAGGCTTCGTTTCAGAGTTTAGGGTTCAAGATTCAGGTTTCCAAGGTTTAAGGTTTTAGGGTTCTTGGGTTCTAGGGTTAGGAGTTCAGAGTTCAATGTTCTAGGGTTCAAGGTTTCAAGGTTGAGGGTTTCCAGGTTCTGGGTTTATAATTTATAGTTCAAGGGTTTTAAGGTTAGGGTTAAGGGTACTAGATTTCCGAGTTCAGGATTCAAGGGTCAAGGTTCAAGGTTCAAGGGTTAAGGGTTAGGGTTTCGGGGTTCAGGGTTCAGGGTTCAAGTTTAATGGATTCCAATTATAAGGGTTTAGGGTTTCAAGATTAAGGGTTTGAGGCTTGAGGGTTAACGGTTTAAGGTTTCAAGGTTTCAAGGTTTTAGGTTTTAGGGTCAGAGATTCATGGTTCTAGGATTAAAGGTTCTAGGATTTTACGGTCTATGGTTAAGGGTTCCATGGTTCACGGTTCTAGGTTTGAAGGTCCACGGTCATTAAATCAAGGGTTTTGGGTTAAGGGTTTCAAGATTCAAGGTTTCATTGTTCGAGGTTCTAGGTTATAAAATTCAGGGTTTTAGTGTCGAAGTTAAGTGTTCAACGTTCAAGAATCATGGATCTTGCTTCAATGATCTAGGGTAGAGGGTATTGGGTTTAGAATTCCAAGGTTCAGGATTTGGAGTTTAGGGTTCTAGGGTTTTTGGGTTCCAAGGTTCTAATATTTGAAGGTTTTTTTTTCAAGGGTTCCAAAGTTCCAAGATTTCATGTTTCCAGGGTTCAGGGTTACATGAACAAGGATCCAGGGTTTAGGGTTTTTGGTTCCAAAGTTCTAGGGTTCTAGGGTTCAGGGTTCTAAGGTTCAAAGTTCAGGGATCAAGGAGTTTAGAGTTCAAGGGTTTAGAATACACGGGTGCATGGTTGGTGACTAAAACGTTTCAGGGTTCCAAGGTCATGGGTTGAGGGTTCATGATTCCAAGATTGAGGGTTTTGGGGTTAAAAGTTAAGATTTCCACGATTCTACGAGTCAAGGATCACAATTCGGGGTTCCAATGTTATAGGGTTCCAAGGTTCTAAGGTTTAAGATTCATGGTTCCAAGGTTCAGTTCTAGGTTTCTGGTTTCAAGGTTGTTGGGTTCAAGGGTTCCAAGGTTAAGTGTTCAGGGTCCAAGGTTGAGCGTTTGAGAGTTCTAGGGTTCCTTGGTTCCAAGGTTTCAAGGGTAAGGGTTTTAGGCTTCAAGGATTCATGGTTCAAGGTTTAAAGTTCAAGGTTCAAGGGTTCAAAGCTTCTAGGGTTCCAAGGTTCTATGGTTTAGAGTTCAGGGTTCAAGGTTTAGGGTTCCAAGGTTTAAGGTTCCAGGGTGTAAAGATCCAAGGTTTAAGATTCAAGGTTCAACGTTCATGGTTCAAGGGTTTTAAGGTTTAGTGTTTAGGGTTCAAAGGATTAGGGTTCCAAGGTTCAAGGTTGTACAATTCAGGGTTCCAAGGTTCAGGGTTAAGGGTTTAGGGTTCCAGAGTTTAAGGTTTCAAGGTTCCAGTGTTGCACATTTTAGGATTCACGGTTCCACGGTTCCAACATCTAAAGTTTAGGATTTTATGGTTTAAGGGTTAAGGGACTAGGGTTTAGGGATCTTAATGTCCATGGTTCCAGGTTTAAGGGTTAAGGGTTCAAGGTTCCATGGTTGAAGGTTAAAGGTTCTAGGTTTTAGTGTCACGGTTCAGGGTTGAGTGTTGGTAGTTGGGTCTAAGGTTAAGGGTTCTAGAGTTGAAGGTTTAAGGTTCCAAGGCTCTAGGGTTCTAAAGTTACAAGTTTACGGTTTAGGATTCCAGGGTTCAAGGGTTTGAGGGTTAAAAGGTTCAAGCGTTTAAGGTTTAGGGTTCCAAGGTTCAATGTTCTAGGGTTAAGATTTTAAAGTTTTAGGGTTTAAGTGTTTCAAGTTTTAGAGATCAGAGTTTAAGGTTTATTGTTCAAGGGCTCTAGGGTTCTCGAGTTCCAAGTTAGATGGTTGAAGGGTTCAGGGTTTCAAGGTTCCAAAGTTACAAGCTTATAGGCTTGCAAGATTTATGTTTCAAGGTTTAAGATTACAGGGTTCAAAGTTTAGGATTTTAGGGTTCTAGGGTTCAAGGTTTGGGGTTCTAGGGTTCATGGTTCCAAGGTTTAGGGTTCCAAGGTTTAGGGTTCCAAGGTTTAGTGTTCAAGGTTTTTAGGTTCTAGGCTTCAAGGTTTAAAGTTTCAAGGTTCAAGGTTCGTGGTTTAGGGATCAAAGTTCAAAGGTCTTAGGGTTCTAGGGTCTCAAGGTTCAAAGTTTAGGGTTCAGGATTCAGAATTCTAAGGTTCAAGGATTCAGAATTCTAAGGTTCAAGGTTTCAGGGTTCAAGGTTCTAGGGTTTAGGGTTAAGGGTTTAGGGTTCTAGGGATTTAAGGTTCTAAGGTTACAGGGTTATAGTGTCACAGGATTAAGGGTTTTAAGGTTCAGAGTTTTTGACATGCCACGGATTGGCATGCCAAGTGGAGCAATCACACGAGCCTGAGCTCGGGAATTTTCTAACATATTTGTTAATTTTGCAGGAAAATTAATTGATGAGCTATACATTTCTAAGCCAACTTTAGATGATCAAACATGGCCAAAACACGTGATTAATTGGCATGGAGAAAAGGTGGACTTACAACCAAGAACCAAGCCTCCCGGAATCAAGCCCGCACATGAACCCGGTTGAAGTTCACAAAGCATGGTGAGTTAAAGTCACATGCAAACGTGACCAAATGTCCCACGACTAAACTCATCAACACTTCAATGGAGTGAAGGAATTTTATTGCATTTTTTAGTTTAATTTACGTTACAGTTTAGGAGAACCCGAGAGATACATTTTAGTTATTTTGCATGCTTTTGCATGGGGTTTTGCATGAAGGATTCTTGGCTGAAAGAAGGGTATTTTGGGCCAAGAAAGAAAGGCAAATTGGCTGAAGGGGTGCAAGATCACGTGGCCATCACATTCTTGCATTCTCATTGGTCCAATTTTCCCTCCTTTATTTTCATTTTCAGCATGCATGTTGCATGACTTTGGCTCATAATTTTCCCTCCTTTTTTTCCTCTCTTTTAGCTGATAAAACTTCCCCCAATGCTTGCTTGTAATTTTCAATTTAGAATTTGAATTAAAGTTGCTTTGAGCATCTCCCTCTCACGGGCATTTACAACTTCAAACCGGCAGCCGGTGCACCTCTGGCCACCGTAGGTTATCTCAAAGGAATCCTCCCTCCGAGCTGGAGATTTCTTGGTGCTTCAATACTCCAGCCTTCTTCAAGGACTTTAGGGTGAGTTTGAAGGTCACAAGCTCTTCCTTCCATCAATATTTTTCGTTTGGTTTTAGTTCTTTCCGCCGGCAGATTTCCGGCCTCCACCAAAAACACTGTTACTGTTCAATTACATTCCGACCGATCCATCCACGTGATTTCCTTCATTTTTGGAGGACTATCACCTATCTTCTTTCCAGAGTTCCACTGAAAATTCCAGCCCTAAAATCAATCGCATCGTTGAGTTATCGCCGTCCAAAATCCAGTCTTGATTCTGGAATTATCGGATTATCGTTTTTCCATTTAACCTAACCCGATTCTCCCACTTCCTAAAATCTAAACTCCATTCCGTGTCATTTGGTATCAGAGCCATAAATCCCTCCCCACCTTCCTCTTTACCACTGTTTTTGTGTGATTTTAAGTTTGAAGGATGACCACAAGGAGTGGTTCCCATTACAAACCAAACCGGGATCTGATTGATCCTAGCCGCCCGGTTAGTCCATCTCATCCACATCCGAATCCAAATCTTCCAGAATCCAGCCTTCAAAGGACAAATTGATGAGCTCAATAAAAGATTTGATACGGTGTTACAAAAGTTGGAGCATATTTCTCCTTCTTTGAGGACTACTCCGAACCAACCACCAAGGAGAAGGCCGAATCACGGCTCGAGAAGATCTCGAGAGTTTAAGTCCGAAGAGTCGGATGATGAAGAATATGGTTTACATGATCTTAACTCCAGAGATGATGATATGAGGCATATTAAGGTATCCATTCCTCCTTTAAATGGATCTTGCAATGGTGATTTTTTTATTGATTGGATGGAAAAAGTTGATAAGATTTTTCAATGCTATAATTATTCCGAGAAGTTTAAATTACAACTTGTTTCATTGGAACTTACGGGATATGCTAGTCTATGGTGGGATAGTTTGAAAATTCAGAGAAGACGTGATGGTAAAGAAAGTATTAATAGTTGGAAAGTGATGAAATCAATTATGAGGAGAAGATTTGTTCCGGCTCATTACAAACAAGAGCTATTTCTTCAATTACAATCTCTTAAGCAAGAATCTCTCTCGGTGGAGGAATATCTTACCAAATTTGAGACTCTCTGAATTAGATGTGACTTACAAGAACCAGAGAAACAAATTATAGCTCGGTTTATAAGAGGTTTACACCGAGACATTATTGATATTGTGGAGTTGCAATCGATCGACTCTATGGATTTGGTTATTCAAATGGCCTTGAAAGTGGAGAGGCAAATGAAAAGAAAGGGCAAGAGAATAGTGAGCCGAGCAAGTCCTAAGGCTATTACTTCTTTTAAGCCTAATATAAAGGTGGAGAACAAGATTCCTTTCGTTCAACCTTGGCTGCAAAAAAAGGATAGTGAGCCTAAACCGATGGAAGAAAATAACCGTACCCGAACACGGGAGATCAAGTGTTTTAAGTGCCTTGGTGTCGGGCATATTTCATCCCAATGTCCTAACAAACGTGTGATGGTTATTAGAGAGGAAACAAGTGAAGTTTTCATTGAAGATGAAGTGAATGAAAAATCGGATATGAGTTTGGAATCCGAAGGGGAAGAATGTCGAGCACAAGAAGGCCCCTTATTATTAGTTATCCGAAGGTTACTTACCACTCAAAGCCAACAAGAGGAACTCCAAAGAGAAAGTTTATTCCATAGTAGATGTCTAATCCAAGATAAGGTATGCTCAATTATTATTGATGGTGGAAGTTGCATTAATGTGGCTTCCCGAGAGTTAATTGACAAACTAGAAATAGAAACTATCTTTCACCCGAAGCCTTATAAATTACATTGGATAAAGGATAAGGAAGACTTCAAGGTTACCAAGCAAGCATGCATCAAATTCTCTATTGGAAGTTACAAGGATCAAGTGATATGTGATGTGGTTCCCATGAGTTGAAGCCATTTGTTACTCGGGAGACCATGGCAATTCGATCGGAAGATTATGCACGATGGTTTTACAAACCAATATTCCTTTAAGTTCGGTGGACGATCTATAAAGCTAGATGAGGTCCAAAGATGTAGCTAACTACTAGAGAAGGAGAATTCATCTAAGAATAATTTAACTTTGATCAAGAAAGAGCCCCTTCCTACTAGAGAAGGAACACCCGATCAAGTGAACTCAAGAGTCCCGATCAAAGAAAACAAAGACAAAGTTATATTTGTTGTGATTTCCAAAAGACTCTCAAGGTGGTTAGTCTCTTTACCCGAACTCTTTACTAATTGCTTTGTTTATGATTGGATGAAGGAAATCTACAAATCGGAATTGAGCTTAAGGAAGAAGAATTATGATCTTCTCAATATGGAGAACTATTCAAGCAATGAAGGACAATTTGGCAATTCTAGTAAAGGAGTCTACGGTCCACTAATCAAAAGAACCAAGGAGGAAGATGTAGCTAACTATGATCATTGGATGAGGTTCTTGGAATCCTTAATAGAATACTTCCATGGAATATATTTTCTTCATAATGTGCAAGGGGCGTTTAAAAAGACAGCTATGTGCACCCACCAGGATTGGTTAGTAATCCCTTCCTTGCTAACTATTAGCTCCAGAGATATTACGGTACTTATGCATATTTGGTCCCATGAATACTTAGAAGAATACCTTGCTGATTTTATTGGAAACACTATGGTTTACATTTGGGATAATGAAACTAGTGTTGAACTAGTTATTTGGTTGTTTAGTACAAACCGGATTATTGAATATTTTTGCCGTGGAAAGAAATGTGTTGTGGTGAAAGACATTGAATCTTATGACTCAAAATTAGAAGTTATTCAAAGTTGGCACACTCTTAAGGCGGCCCTAATCCCGGAGAATTTTTTGGATAAGGTAATCGACCCAAAAACACGCAAGTTTGAGTTACTCGAGAATTATGGAATTTCAGCCACATTTAATGTTCGAGATCTTTCTCCCTTTGCTGCATTTGATGAAGATGAACAAGATGGAGATGACTTTCCCCTTGATTTGAGGTCAAATCCTTAAGAACCCGGGGAGGATGACATGCCACGGATTGACATGCCAAGTGGAGCAATGACACGAGCCCGAGCTCGGGAATTTTCTAACATATTTGTTAATTTTGCAGGAAAATTAATTGATGAACTATACATTTCTAAGCAAACTTTAGAGAATCAAACAAGGTCAAAACACGTGATTAATTGGCATTGAGAAAAGATGGACTTACAACCAATAACCGAGCCCCCGGAATCAAGCCCGCACATGAACCCGGTTGAAGTTCACGTTGCATGGTGAGTTAAAGTCACATGCAAACGTGACCAAATGTCCCACGACTAAACTCATCAACACTTCAATGGAGTGAATGAATTTTATTGCATTTTTTAGTATAATTTTACGTTAATTTTTACGTTACATTTTAGGAGAACCCGAGAGGGTTTCTCGGCTAGATGCATTTTAGTTCTTTTGCATGGGGTTTTGCATGAGGGATTTTTGGCTGAAAGAAGGGTATTTTGGGCCAAGAAAGAAAGGCAAATTGGCTAAATGCAAGATCACGTGGCCATCACATTCCTGCATTCTCATTTGTCCAATTTTCCCTCCTTTATTTTCATTTTCAACATGCATGTTGCATGACTTTGGCTCATAATGTTCCCTCCTTTTTTAACTCTCTTTTAGCTGATAAAATCTTTGCCAATGCTTGCTCGTAATTTTAAATTTGGAATTTGAATTAAAGTTGCTTTGAGCATCTCCCTCTCAACTTCAAACCGGCAGGCGGTGCACCTCCGGCCACCGTAGGTTATCTCAAAGGAATCCTCCCTCCGAGCTGGAGATTTCTTGGTGCTTCAATACTCCAGGCTTTTCAAGGACTTTAGGGTGAGGTTGAAGGTCACAAGCTCTTCCTTCCATCAATATTTTTCGTTTGATTTTAGTTCTTTCCGCCGGCAGATTTCCGGCCACCACCAAAAACACCGTTACTGTTCCATTACATTCCGACTGATCAATCCACGTGATTTCCTTCATTTTTGGAGGACTATCACCTGTCTTCTTTCCAAAGTTCCACTAAAAATTTCAGCCCTAAAATCAATCGTATCGTTGAGTTATTGCCATCCAAATTCCAGTCCCGATTCTGGAATTATCAGATTATCATTTTTCCATTTAACCTAACCCGATTCTCCCACTTCCTAAAATCTAAAACCCCTCCATTCCATGTCAGTTTTAGGTTAAGGGTTTCAATGTTCAGGGTTGTAAGTTTCAAGGTTAATGACATGCCACAGAATGACATGCCAAGCGGAGCAATCACCCGAGCCTACGCTTGGAACTTTTCTAATACCCAAACCCGATTGAAGTATCACGTTGCATGGTGAGTTGGAGTCCCATGCAAAAGTGATCAAGGGTTCCTCGAATCAACTCACCAGCATTTACATGGATTGAAGGGATTTTATTGCATTTTAAGCTTAATTTTTACGTGAATTTTACGTTGGATATTTAGAGAACCCGAGAGGGTTTCTCGGCTAGGTTTTATTTTGTTTATTTTTGTATGCTTGCATGAGTTTTTGCATGAGGAATTTTCGGCTAAGAGAAGGGTATTTTAGGCCAAGGAAGAAGGGAAAATTGGTTGAAGAGATTCAAGATCACGTGGCTTTCACATTCTTGCAATCTCATTGGTCCAATTTTTCCTCCTTTATTTAAATTTCCAGCATGCAAGTTGCATGCCTTTGGCCCTCAATTTTCCCTCCCTTTTTCCCACTCTTCTCAGCATATAAAACCTCCCCCATTGTGTGATTCTAAGGGTAATTTGGAATTTGAATTTTAGTAGCTTTTCAGCTCTCCCTTCATCGGCCATTTTCCACTTTCAGCCGGCAGCTGGAAGTTCCTCCGGCCACCATGGGGTCTTTAAGGGTTCCCTCCTGTAACAACCCTCATTTTTATTTTAAGAATTTGTGACCTTAAGACGAAAGCAATTAAGACCTTTTTATGAATGATGCTTAAATGTTAGAGTATTAAAGTATTATAGATATTAGTAAATTAGTAGGCTGAAGGTGATAAAGAGAATGATGTTTAAGGGCCAATTAGATGAAGTTATTAGGAAATATTAGAAAATTAGAAACACGTGAATTAGCTACGATTATGAATAATTGGAATAAGAATACTCTGTTTGGGGTGTATCACACCGTGCACCGGCCCAAGTGTTTGAGTTTGATTGGTGTTTGTTTGAAGTTCGTTGTTTGATGGTTGATAGGTTTAAGTAAGAGTAATGTAGTAAGTTGGGTTAAATATACTAAAGGATTACCTTAAAAGTAAGTTTCGGTCGACACAACAAATAAACGGTCGACACAAGTTGCTCTCGGGAAAAGATTGGGTCGACACAATAGACAAGCAGTCGACATAGAATAACTCTCGGGAATTTCTTCGGTCGACCATTGTGTCGACATAAGTCGACCATTGTGTCGACATAAGTTGACCATTATGTCGACATAAGTTGAAAAGTCAGCAAAATCTGAAGAATTCTGATTGGTGGACATAAAAGGAATATGATTTTATTTAATAAAGGATGTTAAGTGGGTCTTGGCTGGCATTTTCCCCTCCCAGCCACGATCTTCCTCCCCATTTTCTCCCTCGGTTTCGTGCTCTAAATCAAAGGAGGGTGAGATTGAGATAGAGTAGGAGTTTTGTGAGGAAAAAGAGTGAGAAAGTGAGTGACTTTAAGAGAACTGAAGTGAAGAGCTTTGATATTTCATGAAGGCTGAAGCTCAAGGTATTTTCATATCCTTTAAAGTTCTTGCAGGTTCAATAATGATAAAAAGGATGATGTTGGTTGAATTAGTGGATGAAAATGAAGGAGTTCGTGTCAAGTGTTTCAAAATCAATTATTTACGTACATGGTTAGAGGTTTTGGAGATTCGGTCGAATTTTGTTACGAATCTGAGTTTATGTCTATCATTAGAGTTATAGGAGACATTTATAGTAATCCATAGCCGTTTTAATCACTCAAATTGGAGCTCTGTAGACAAAGTTATGGATGTTACAAGTTAGTAGACAGAAACTGAGAGAGCACCGGTCGACATATTATCGACCGGTTGACACAAAATAACTCTCTGTAAATGATTCGGTCGACCGCATGAATAAGCAGTCGACACATTATGCTAAGTTAGGTCGACAAATATAGGTTATGTCGACCGATTCTTGAGTTCCAGAAATGCATGCTCTCTGTTTTGTCGACACCTGAAAGTTTATTTCGACCTAATCACTGTTCAAACAGTGAATGCCCTCTATTTTGTCCACTTAAGTTGACATACGTTAGTTTTCTGAAAATGATTTCTTCTAAGAAGTTATAGTAAACTCCTGAAGGAACAATTTCACACCTTAAGTATCACGAATGGATCAATACAGAGGAAGTTATGAATTTTGGAAGTTATAGTGAAAATAGTTACTCATGGTATAAAACTTATTCCAATGGTTTGACAATATAGGTTCTCCAGCCTCTAGTGTGCATTGCCAAGTTGAAACCAAAGACATCAGAAATCAAGGTAAGTATGTGTTGTATGTGTTTGGCCTATTAGAGGTCTACATTGCAAAGGTTATATATTTTTATGATTGATCGATGAGTTTCTATGAGATTCCTTTATTGATATGCTTATATGACTTTTGTTTAGATTAGTTAGATTTTCTTGCATTAAGGATAAGATTGTATGTGACACGTTATGCAGATCATGCATCATGTTTTCTACGAATGACAACGAAAACGAATTTTCATGCATAAAGAGATCTACGATATAGGAGAGTAAAGACGCCCTCGACAATGGCTATGGGTCCATGTTACCGTGAGCCCAATGGGGATTGACGGTAGGTTGTTATATCTCCTAATGAAATAAGTTATGTAAAGGAGAATAAAGACATCCTCGGCAATGGCTATGGATCACTATTACCGTGAGCCCAATGAGGATCGACGGTAGGTTGTTATCTCCTAACGATATACGATATGTAAACATTCAAGTTTTGTGGATGGTCGTCATATGGGGGGCGGATCCACACGACGAAAATGTAATAAGCTGCATTTTTTTAAATCATATCATTCATTACATCATCCATGTTTTATTTGAACTACTTACTGAGCTTTAAGCTCATTAGTTAGACTTTGCAATGTAGGTGATAACTTGAATGTTGAAGAAATGTCATCTAAGGATTTAATAAGAAGGAGGAGGAGAGTGTCTTCTGTGGAGCCTTGTCATTGTTAAGCGAGATTTTGACCGGTAGAGTAAGCTCACTAAAAGACACATGTTTTGAAGAGAACTTGTAAAAAGTTATTTTGAATTACAAATATGTAGTTTTTTTCAAGTTTTATCTTTGGAGAATGTGACCTATGTTTAACTACTTATAAGTGTGATTTTAAATGTTAGCTTCCGCTATGTATGTACAAATATATATGTATAGATTTGATAAAAGAATTTTCAATGAAAAGCTTTGAAAAGTACAAAAAAAACGGGATGTTACACCTCCTCCAAGCTAGGGTTCTCTTTTTGCTTCAAAGTCTCCAGCCTTCCTCAAGGACATAGGGTGAGCTTGAAGTCCATAAGCTCCTTCTTCCATCGTTGATTTCGTTTGATATTTCTTTTCTTCCGCCGGTTGTCAATTTCTGGCCAACGCTGAGCATTGTTACTATTCCATTACATTCCGACCGATTCATCCACGTGATTTCCTTCATTTTTGGAGGACTATTACCTATCGTCTTATCATTGAGTTATCGCCGTCCAAATTCCAGTACCGATTCTGGAATTATCGGATTATTATTTTCCATATATCCTAATTCGTTTCTCCCACTTCCTAAATCTAAACCCCCTCCATTTTATGTCAGTTAAGGTTTAAGTTTTAGGGTTCATGGGTTCTAGGGTTATGGGTTCAAAAGTTAAGGATTCAAGGTTTAAGGTTTTAGTGTTCATATTTTATCCTTCCAAGGTTCAGGGTTCCAGAGTTAAGGGTTCACGATCAGTAGAAGTTGAAGTAGGTGGAGGGGGTGTTCTTGAGATCCTGTAATATTTCCAAAGATAAAGAAGTTATGAAACCTAAGAAACGTGAATGAAATGTGTATTGTTTTAACAGCATGGCATACTCATGCATTGCATTTTATAGTTATGCTATTTACTGAGCTTTAGGCTCATAGTTTAGGCTTTGCAATGTAGGGAATATAATGGAGGAAAGTGAGCAAATGACTGAGGAAGAAGTTAGAACAGAGGGGTGTCCAAATGATACCGTTTATTGAGCAACGACCGATGGAGAGTGATGTATGACACACACAGATGTTTTGTAAAAATGTTTTGAAGGTTTTGAGATGTAATTAAATGTATTCCCTTATTTTCGTGTGATGGATTTCAAAGCTTTTGAAACGAATGTATCTTAGTTGAAGTAATTGTCTTCCGCTGCAGTTTTGAGTTATTCAATGCTTATGTATTTTATTTAAAGGTGGAATCCAAATGTATGTTTTTATTATTAGACGATTTTCCTTCTAAACTATTTTATAAGCTAAAGAACAGTAACAGACCGGTTCTTGGGTCGCCCGCGAGTAAGTAAGCAAAGTAAAGTAAAGTAAAGTAAAGTAAGGTGAAGTAACGTAAAGTAAGGCAGAAAGCGGCAGCATGGGAATCGGGTCGTTACAAGAATTTTCAAATTTCACAGTTTTGGTGTTCTAGGAATAAGGGTTCAGGGTTCTAGGGTTCATGGTTTGTTCCAAGGTTTATGGTTTTTTGTTTAGGGGTTCAAGTGTTCAGGTTACCATAATTTAGGGTTTAGGGTCCAGGGTTCCAAGTTTACGATTTAGGCTTCCAAGGTTCAGTGTTCGAGGGTTGAGGGTTCAGTGTTTTAGGTTGAGGTTCTAGGATTTAGGGTTCAATGTCTCAAGGTTTATGGGTTCATTGTTTAGGGTTCTAGGGTTCCAATGTTCAGGGTCCATGGTTACAGGGTTTCGAGTTAAGGGCTCTAAGGTTCACGGTTCAAAGTTTCGTGTTCATGGGTTTGTGAGTTTTGGTTCTAGGGTTCCAAGGTTCCAAGTTCCAAGGTTTCATGTTCTAACAATCAGGGTTCAGTGGTCCAAGGTTAAATTTTCTAGGGTTCTAGGTTTAGGGTTCAGGTGTTCAGAGGTTAGGGTTCCTGGGTTTAGCAATCAAGGATTAGGGTTTAGGGTTCGAAGGTTCTAGGGTTCAAGTGTTCAAGGGTTAGTGTTCCTGGGTTTAGCAATCAAGGATTAGGGTTCAGGGTTCTAAGGTTCTAGGGTTACTAGGCTCTAGGGTTTAGGGTTCTAGGGGTTCAGGGTTCTAGGGTTTAATGTTTGAATGTTCCAAAGTTCAAGGGTTTAAGGTTCAAATGTTCCAGGGTTTCAAGACTCTAGGGTACAAGGTTAAAAGGTTCCAAGGTTTTAGAGTACAAGGTTCATGGTTCGAGGGTTAAATTCAAGGTTCCAGTGTTTTTTGATTCAGGGTTTAGGGTTCAGATATCCAAGGTTCAGGTTTCCTATGTTCAGGGTCCAAGGTACTTTTTATAGGGTTCAAAGCTTTTACGGTTCTATGATCAAGGGTTAAAATTTTCTAGGGTTCGGTATTAAGGGTATAGGGTTTAAGGTTCAAAGTTTCATTTTTCGGGGTTCAATGTTGTAAGGTTTAGGATTCAAGGGTTCCAGAATAAAAGGGCTAAGTGTTTAGGGTTCAGAATTTCCAAGGTTTAGGGTCTTAGTGTTCCAAGGATCATGTTTAGGGTTCCAGGGGGGTTCATGGTTCCCTTGTTTTAAGGTTGAGGGTTCAGTGTTTATGGTTCAGTGTTCATGGTTTTATGGTTAAAGTTAATGCTCGAGGGTTAGGATTCAAGGGTTTAGGTTTTAAGGGCTGAGGGTTCAAGGTTCATAGTTTCCAAGGTTCAAGGTTTCATTGTTTTACGGATCAAGGTTTTGGATGTCGGGGTTCATTGTTCCATGGTTCAAAGGTTTAGTGTTCAAGTGTTCCAAGGTTCAGGGTACCTTAGTTCAGTGTTTAAGTTTCCAAAGAACAAAAGTTTAGGGTTTAGGCTTCCAAGGTTCATGGTTCGAGGGTTAAGGATTCAAGGATGTAGTGTTCCCGGATCTAGGGTTCAAAGTTCAAGAGTTTGGGGTTCATAGTTTCAGTGTTTAAAGGTTTAAGGGTTAAGGGTTCAATGGCTTAGTGTTCAGGGTTCAGGGTTTTAGAGTTCGAGGCTTTTAACGTTCAATGTTCAAGGTTTGGGTTTAAGGGTTTCTTAGGTCAAAACGTCAAGGTTTAAGGGTTCACATTCCATGATTCAACCTTTCCAAGTCCCAGTGACACAGAATGAAGGGGGTTTAGATTTAGGAAGTAAGAGAATCGGGTTAGGTTATATGGAAAACGATAATCCAATAATTCCACAATCGGGACTGGAATTGGGACATCGATAACTCAACGATAAGATCGAGTTTCAATTTGAAATTTTGAGTGAAACTCTGGGAAGAAGATAGGTGATAGCCCTCCAAAAATGAAGGAAATCACATGGATGGATTGGCCAGAAAAAAATGGAACAGTAAAGGCGGTCAGCGATGGCCGGAAATTGACAACCGGCGGAAGAATTGAAATATCAAGCGAAAACAACGATGGAAGAAGGAGCTTTTGGACTTCAAGCTCACCCTATGACCTTAAGAAAGGCTAGAGACTTTGAAGCAAGAAGAGAACCCCAACTCGGAGGAGGAATCTCTTGATGAACCCACCGATGGCCGGAGGATTTCCTGCTGCCGGCTGAAATTAGATGATGCCCGAAAAGGGAGAGAGCTAAAAGCTTCTTAAATTAAAATTCCAAATTGACCCTACAATAACGCAATGGGGGAGGTTTTATCTGCTGAAAAGAGTGGGAAAAAGGGAGGGAAAATTGAAGGCCAAAGGCATGCAACTTGCATGCTAGAAATTGAAATAAATGAGGGAAAATTGGACCAATGAGTTTGCAAGAATGTGAAGGCCACGTGATCTTGAATCTCTTTAAAACCCCATGCAAAAATACCCTTCTCTTAGCCAAAAATTCCTCATGCAAAACCCCATGCAAGCATGCAAAAATAAACAACATAAAACCTAGCCGAGAAACCCTCTTGGGTTCTCCAAATATCCAACGTAAAATTCACGTAAAAATTAAGCTAAAAATGCAATAAAATCCCTTCAATCCATGTAAATTCTGGGGAGTTGAGTTGTGGAACCCTTGATCCCTTTTTCATGGAACTCCAACTCGCCATGCAACGTGGTACTTCAATCGGGTTCGGGTTCGGGTTCGGGCTCGATTCCAGAGCTCTCGGTTTTTGGTTGCAAATCCTCCTTTTCTCCACGCCAATTTATCATGTGTTTTGGCCTTGTTTGATCCTCCAAAGTTGGCCTAGAAATGTATAATTCCTCAATTAATTTTCCCGCAAAATTAACAAACATATTAGAAAAATTTTGAGCTCGGGCTCGGGTGATTGCTCTTCTTAGCAAGCCAATCTGTGGCATGTTTTCCATCTTTAAGCCCTGCGTAAACTGATGAACTTTTAGCTCGTCGCTGGCTACTTGGTTTGGGGCAAATCGTGATAAGGCTTCAAATTGTCTTATGTACTCCCCAAGTGTCCCTGTCTGTCATAGTTGGGCAAACTCTACCATCTTCGTCGTTCGCACTGCGCGGCTGAAATACTTGTTATTGAACACATATTTAAACTCGGTCCATGTCATATTCTTTATGTCCCTACAGACCTTAACAGTGTCCCACCAAAATCGAGCATCACTCTCTAGCAGAAATGCCGCATATGTTACCCTGTCCTTATGTTCAATCTTGGCATATTCTAGTAAATCTTCCATTTTCCGTATCCACTCTTCAGCATGTGTTGGATCAGCTGATTGTTCATTAAACTTTTGTGGGTGAAGGCGGTTGAACCTCCCCCAACTAAACTCACTTTGGTTGCATCGCCTTTCATTACTCTGAGCATCTCTTTCTTTGTATTCCTCCAAGTATTGAAATTGGCGTCCAACTAGATGTACCAATTTATCGATTGAGCTTTCGTTCTCTCTACTAGTCCCTTCGCTTGTTGACCTTGCTATCCTCAGCATTTTTCAACTAGTCCTAAAGCTTTATAATAATGCATGTAAAAAAAACAATCAATCAATTCATAACAAACATACTTACAGTGGGTGAGGGATGTCTGTGCACATGCTTGCATTTTTAAACAGTCTACAGAATCATTTTTAAAACCCAGTTCGCTCTGATACCATAACTGTAACATCCCATTTTTTTATTTATAAAAAAACACTGAAAATCCGTGGTGAAATTGTTTTCTTTTCCTTGAAATCTTTAATTTGTATAAATCATTTTCTTGAAAACACAGAGGAAGTCATTAAGTAATTAGCAAACTCATTGTTACCATAATTCAAAACGTATTTCCAAAACGTGCTTATTCATACATAGGGTTAGTTTACATATGTAATTAACATTTCACAAAACACATCTTAAAACATAGTACTTTCAAAATACATCAAAACTTCTTTCTTTCGTTCATTCCCACGGGTCGTCACTTAACAGTGCGTGCACGGCCCGAGCAAGCCTCCTCCACAGCATCACATCATGTGGTGAAAACCAAGTTCTTCACTTTCGTTTTTATCACCTACATCACAAAGCTTATTGTAATGAGCTTAAGGCTAAGTAAGAAATTGTATAAAGTGACGTGCGTAACATGAGCGTGGTTTTGTAAAACATGCATATTCATTTTGTTCTTTATTGCGTTATTCTTGCTTATCAATCCTATTTTCCACCTCGTGATTCTACCCAGACCTTGTGACGGAGCTTTCCACCTCGTGGTTCTACCAGTTATTTACATGTTTGGCTTTTCACCTCGTGGTTCTACCTCATTCATTCGTTACATTCATGCATAGAGCTTTGACGATTTTTAGAATGAGAGTTAGCACCAACGGGTTCCTCCCATCCCACCCTCACCATTCGGTTGAGTTACATTTGAAAACATGCATGGAAAACATTTTCGTTCTTTTTGTAAGACATGATCCATGAAAATGGCATATGTGCACAACGTGACATCATAACATAAACATAAAGCATGCATAAAACATCTCCCAATCAACATAAACAAACGTCTCTAAATGAAGATAATTTTTATCTCTTAAGTATACTTAACATAAACTTACTTCATTACTTTACTTAAACCTAACAACCATCAAACAATGTCAAACAAACACCAATCAAACCCAAATGCTTGGGCCGGTGCACGGTGCGATACACCCCAAATAGAGTATTCTTATTCTACTTATTCATAATAGTAACCAATTCGCGTTCACTTTTATTTTTTTCTAATTATACAACCTTAATCCTACTCTTTGTGATGTAGTCCCTGAAGGGCCAAAGACATGAAAGATTCACTTACTTGGATTCCAAGCTGCAAAATACTCCTTATTTCCTTCACTTTCTTTACTTGATTCCAAACAACCGCAACAACACAAATATGCTTACATTAGAATTTCCCAAATTTACCCTGTTTTTCTCCAAATTTACAACAGCCATAACTTAAGTTATCAAACTCCAATTCTTATGAATAACTATCTGAAATTGCCCTTAAGGTGTCTACTGTAATTCATCAGAAGACTTTAAATTCAATTTTGTAATCAATAGTCTTATAAAATCCATATCTTTAAAATCAGACATATTAATCCTGCTTTTGTATGAACATGGTGACACCTTGTTTTTCATGCCATTTCAATTAATCAAAACCATACTCGAACTCTTATAACTTCAATATAGGGTATAGAAAAACACTTACATCAACCAACATCATACCTTAGCTCTAACTTCGTGCTCCTCCTTGTTATTTAAACTCACAAAACACACTCGGTTTGCACCTCTCACACTAATTTTTCAACTTTAGCTTCAACCTTATGTTTCCCTTCATACGAAACTTGAGAGAATTTAGGGATAATAATGAGAATTTCGTGCATGAAATGTCAGCTGAAGGTGAAGAGGTAAACATGAGGTGGAGAGGCAAGCATGAGGTGGAGAGGCAAGCATGAGGTGAAGAGGCAAGCATGAGGTGGAGAGGCAAGCATGAGGTGGAGAGGCAAGCATGAGCTAGAGAGGCAAGCATGAGGTGGAGAGGCAAGCATGAGCTGAAGAGGCAAGCATGAGGTAGAGAGGCAAGCATAAGGTGTCTTCACCAAATTTCATCCTCCAACACTTAACTCACTTGTCACATACTCTAACCTTATTTCTTATTTCTTTAAGCATTCCTTTCAAAGGCGTATTTTAACACACTACCGACAATACTTCGTGATATACTTATCAAGATTTAACAACGTAATTTACATTTATAATAACTAAGGTGCTTAAATGGCTCGGGTGTTACATTAGGTTCTAGGGTTTAGGGTTCTAAGGTTACAGGGTTCAAGGTTCTAAGGTTGAAAATTCAGGGTTCCAAGGTTCATAGATTTTTTGTTCAGGGTTCAAGAATCAGGTATCCAAGGTTTAGGTTTCCTAGGTTCAAGGTCCAAGGTTCATAGTCCAAGGTTCAAGGTTTAGGGTTCAAGTGTTTTAGTGTTCTAGGATCAAGGGTTAAGGGTTCTAGGGTTCATGGTTCAAGGTTTAGGGTTTAGGGTTCACAATCTCAGGGTTGAAAGTTTAAGGTTTTAGATTTTGGGATTCAAAGGTTTAGGTTTTAAGGGTCGAGGGTTCAGGGTTCATAGTTTCCAAGGTTCAAGATTTCAGTGTTTTAGGGATCAAGGTTCAAGGTGCCAGGGTTCATGCTTCCATGGTTCAAAGGTTTAATGTTCAAGGGTTCAAGTGTTCCAAGGTTTAGGGTACCTTAGTTTAGGGTTTAAGGTTCCAAGCATCAAAAGTTATTGTTTTGGGCTTCCAAGGTTAAGGATTCAAGGGTTTAGTGTTTAGAGATGTAGGGTTCACGGATCTAGGGTTCAGGGTTCAAGAGTTTGAGATTCATAGTTTTAGGGTCTCAAGGTTTCAAGGTTTAGGGTTCCAGGTTCTAGGTTCCAAGTTCCAATTTCCAGGGTTCAAGTTGTCAAGGTCCATGGTTTGAGGTTCTATGGTTCCAAGGTTTAAGGTCCACGGTTACAAGGTTTCGGGAGAAGGGTTCTAAGGTTTAGAGTTCAAGGGCTTCGGGTTCAGGGTTCATGGTTTTAGTGTTCATGGCTTTTAACGGTCAAAGTTAAAGGTTTAGGGTTCAAGGGTTTCTAGGGTCCAAATATTAGGGTTGAAGGGTTCACGTTCCATGATTCAAGGTTTCCAAGTTTCCAAGTCCTAGTGTTTAGGGTTCAGAGCTTTCAGGGTTCAAGGTTTCAGTGTTCCAGGGTTAAGGGTTTATGTTCCATGGTTAAGATTCAAGGGTTCACGATTTAGGGTTTAGGGTTTAGGGTTCCAGAGTTCCAAGGTTCACGGTTAAGAGTACCAAAGTTCATGGTTCATAGTTCAGGGTTCTAGAGTTCAGCATTTTGAGTTTAGGGTTTAAGGTTCCAGAGCTCAAAGATTTACGTTTAAACTTCCAAGGATCGGGGACCTAGAGGTTATGGCTTAAGGTTCCAAGGTTTAGAATTCACGGTTTAAGAGTTGTAGGATTCCAAGGTTATAGGTTCAAGGTTTAGGGTTCTAAGGTTCAGAGTTCCATGGTTTAGGTCTCAAAGGTTCTAGTTTAAGAGTTAAGGGTCCTTAACTTAAGGTTTTGAGGTTATAGGTTTTAGTGTTCGAGGATTTAAGGTCCATAGTTCCAAGATCAGAGTTCTTGATTTTAGGGTTAAAGGTTCAAGGTTTTAAGGTTTAGGATTCCAGGGTTCACGTTTCAGGGTTCAAGGTTCAAGGTTTAGGCTTCCAGGGTTCTACGGCCCAAGCTCCAAGTTTATGGCTTCCCAATTTCAGGTGAAGGTTCTAGAGTTCCCGGGTTCTATAGGTTCCGAGTTCAAGGTTTTAAGCGTGCTTTGTTTAGGGTTTAGGCTTCTAAGTTTCAGTGTTCCTCACGTGCCGCATTACTGGAAAAGACAACACAAACCATTGAGAAATAACAAAAAAGCAAACAAATCCACAATTTTACTCTTGAATCCCACTTGCAGGAAGTCGGGAAGATTGCAGCAAGTCGCTCAATTGACAACTAGCAGCAAGATGATAAAACTCTCACACACATAGATATTACTCACCAAATGGAATAAAAGAGTGTTTGGATGATTTTTTAACAAGCTAAAGCAAGCAAATGCTCTAGATAATATTGGTTCAACAACCTCTACAAAATGAGATATAAAGGGCTTATATAGCCTCTAAATTAGATTCTTCACATTTTTGCTTACAACTATCTAAAATAGGCTAACGAAAGTATGCTTGAAAAGTAGTCTCATATGAAAAAGTAATGTGAATGCTCTCAAATGGTTTCCTTTCATTGAATGCTTACAAGCTGCATGTTCATAAGGGGGATTTCACTTAAGATGATTGGAGGAGGTGGAGGTGATAAGAAGGGAGAAAGTCTTTCACTTAATGGCTGCAAAGATGAAGCTTGCAAGGATTTTGCTGAGATCTCATTGAATGAGGTGAAGGTTACAAAAAGAAAAAGTCCCATTACTTTGGTAGCTACAAAAAAAAGTGATATGAAAGGTGATTTATTGGACACAAAAGAATGAGGGGGATTTCGCTAGCTTTATTCTAATTGGAAGAAGGCGAGGTCAAACAAGAAACACAAACCAAATTTATAGCGAAAATTGGGTTGTTGGAGATTATGAATGAAACGCTTTGCCTAATGCTATTTTCTTAAAAAAATGGCTTGGCAAAAAGGTCTACCATCGGTGTTTTGGTTCAACCTACAACGTGCTTAACAATTCGAGACTTTAAATGGGCAAAGTATCTTGTTGCCAAGTATCAAATGATAAGGGAATTATTTGTCCTCCAAGGAAGTTTTTTTCTCTTCTATATTCTAGAGTTGTTTACCTACAAAACAGGCATACAAGTTAGTTATTTTATGAGGGTTGAAGCCATATACTACCATAAACTATGTCTTTAAGGTGGAATTGGGCAAACTCTAGTTATAACAAAATTCTACTAATTGAAGTTAAACAACCCAATCTGTAAGTTTCTTTCTAAATATCCATTTTAAGAGCATTCCCAATGTTCTGTTAACCACCTTTGTTTAGCAATCAAATTTGGGTATAATGATGTGCTAAAGAGTATTTTGCTTTAGGGTTCAAGATTCATGGTTCCAAGGTTCAGGGTTCAAGGGTTCCAAGGTTCTAGGGTTCCTACGTCAAGGGTTAAGGGTTCCAGAGTTTAGGGTTAAAGGTTCTTGGGTTCAAGGGTTTAGGATTCAAAGTTCCTTGGTTTAGAGTTCTTGATTGCAACGTTAAAATGTTCAGAGTTTAAGCTTCCAAGGTTTAACATTCTAGGGTTGAGAGTTCAAGGTTCTAGGATTAAGGGTTCCAAAGTTTAGGGTTTAGAGTTCTAAGGTTCTAGGGTTTAGGGTTCCAAGGTCCATAGTTTAGGGTTCTAGGGTTCCAAGGTTCAGGGTCCGTAGTTCCACAGTTAAAGGATGTGGATTCTTGGTTTAAGGGTTCACGATTCTAGAGTTCAAGGGTTACATGGTAAAATTTTTAATGTTTAGGGTTCAAAAGGTTCTAGGGTTCAAATTTTAGAGTTCAAGGTTTTATCGTCCATGGTTCCAAGGTTCATGCTTTAGCATTTACGGTTGAAGTGTATAGGGTTTCCGGATTGAAAGGTATAGGGTTCATGGGTTAAAGTTTCGATGTTCAAGGTTCTAGGGTTCATGGTTAAGGGTTTCAAGGTTCCAAAGTTTTACAGTTTTAGAGCTCATGGTTCATAGGTTCCATGGTTAAGGGTTCCAAGGTTAAGGGTTTAGGTTTAAAGGGATGAGTGTTTGGGATTCAAAGGTTTTATGGTTCCAACGTCAAGGGTTAAGGGCTTAGGATTTCAAGGTTCACATTTCTTGTGTTCAAAGGGTCTAGGGTTATGAGTTTAGAGTGCTAGGATTTTGAGATTCCTCGGTTTAGGGTTCAAGGTTCATGGTTGAGGGTTCAATGGTTCTAGGGTTCGAAGGTTAAGGATTCAAAGGTTTAGAGTTCTAAAAATCCAGGGTTCTAGGTTTAAGGGTTCAAGGAATTCTATGGTCCAAAGGTTATAGTTCATGGTTTAAGGTTTAGGGTTTACGTTTCAGGATCTCAAGGTTGAGGGTTCAAGATCTCAAGGTTTTAGGTTCAAGATTTCAAGGTTTAGGGTTCTAGTGTTCTTGGGTTTAGAATTTATGATTCCCAAATGTAGGGTTGAGGCTTCCAAGGTTCAGGGTTGCGAGGTTCATAGTTCCAGGATTCCAAGGTTTCAAAGCTCAGGGTTCAAGGATTCTAAGATTTTGGGTTAAGGGTTCCAAGGTTCAGGGTTCATGGTTCAAGGGTTTATAATTTAATGGTAGAGGGTTCAGGATTCAAGGGTTTTAGGGTTCTAGAGTCCAGGTTTAGGATTTCAGGGGCAGAGTTACAGTGTTTTGGGGTTCTAAGTTTAGGTTTAAGGGTTTCAAGGTTCAGGGTAATGGTTGAGGTTTCCAAGTTTATAGCCCAGGCTTTCTGGGTTCAATGGGTTAGGGTTCATGGTTTTAGGGTTCAAGGGTTACAAGGATCAAAGTTCAGAGTTCAGGGTTCAACGTTACAGGGTTCTAGAATTATGGGTTTCCTGGTTTCAGAGGTTTAGGGTCCATGATTGAATGTTCAGTGGTCCAAGGTATTGGGTACAAGAATTCCAAGGTTCCAGGGTTCAAGACTACGAGTTCCAAGGGTTAGGGTTCCAAGGTTCAAGGTTCAAGGTCCTTGGTCCAAGGCTAAGGGTTCCATAGTTGAGGGTAAAAGGTTCTAAGGTTCAATGTTCTGGACGAGCAATATTACTTGAAAACAAAATATGGAAGGTTGAGAAATAACTGAAAAGCAAATAAATCTATAAGCTTACTCTTGAATCCTACTTGTAGGAAGTGGAAAAAATTGCAGCAAGTCACTAATTTGACAACTAGCAACAAGATGATAAAACTATCACATACACACATATTACTTATCAGATGGAATGAAAGGGAGTTTGGAAGATTCTTTCACAAACTAAAGTAAGAAAATGCTCTTGAAATTATAGGTTCAACAACCTCTACAAAATTTGCAAAGGAGGGCTTATATAGCCTCTAAATTACATGAATCACACTTTTGCTTAAGGCTAGCTAAAATAGCTTAAGAAAAGTATGCTGGCAAAGTAGTTTTAGATGAAAAAGTAATGTTAATGTTCCCAAATGATTTCCTTCCATTGAATGCTTCCAGGCTGCATGTCCACACTTGATTGGAGGAGGTGGATGTGATGAGAACAGTGAAATTCTTTTACTTAATGGGTGCAAAGATAAAGGCTTCTAGAGATTTTGCTGAGATAAGGTCAAGGTGATAAAAAGAAAAACCCCTATAACTTGGTGGTTGCACAAAATGTGATATGAAAGGTGATTGATTGGACAAAAAAAGAAAGAATGTGATTTTGCCAGCTTTTTGTAATTGAAAGAAGGTGAGGTCAAATGAGAAACACCAATCAAATTTATAGCAAAAGTGGGTTGCTGGAAACTCTAAAAGAAAATCTTTTCCTCATGTTATTGTCTTCAAAGGCTTGGTAAAAAGGTCTATCATGGGCGCTTTGGTTCAGCCTAAAATGTGCTTAACAACCAAAGAGTTTAGTTGGGTCAAATATCTTATTGCTAAGTTATCAAATGATTAGGAAATTCTTTGTCCTCCAACGAAGTTTTTTTCTCTTCAATATTCTCAGAGTGTTTACCTACAAAACAACAAACAAGTTTGTTCGTGAGTGTTGAAGCCATATACTACCATAGAAAAGTCTTTTAGGTGGAATTGTGCAAATTATGGTTATAAGAAAAGTCTACTAATGAAAGTTTCTTTCTAACAATCGTTCTTAAGAGCATTTCCAAGGTTCTATAACCTTGGTTTTGCCATCAAATTTGTTGGTAGAATAATGTGCTAAATAATATTTTCCTTCAAGGTTCCCTTCATGGTTACAATCTTCACAGTTCAAGGTTCAGGGTTTAGGGTTCAAGAGTTCCAGTGTTCCTAGGTCCAAGGTTAAGGGTTCCAAAGTTCATGGTTAAAGGTTCTAGTGTCCAAGGGTTAAGGATTCAGAGTTCCAGGGTTCAGAGTTCTAGGGTTCAAGGTTCAGGGTTCTAGGATTGATGGTTCCAAGGTTTAGGGTTCAAGATTCCAGGGTTCCAAGGTCCAAGGGTTCAGGGTTCCAAGGTCCATGGTTTAGGGTTCCAAGGTTTAGTGTCCATGTTCAAGGTTTTAAGGCTAGGGTTCTAGGGTTCATGGTTTTAGATTTTAGTGTTCAAGGGTTACAAAGTTAAAAGTTTAACGTAACATTCAGGGATTAAAAGGTTCCTGGGTCCAAAGTTAAGGGTTCAAGGTTTACCATTTAAGATTCTAGTGTTTAGGGTTCCAAAGTTCAAGGGTTCAGGGTTTTAAGTTTAAGGTTCTACAGTATAGGGTTCATGGTTTAGGGTTCTGATGTGTAGGGTTCTGATGTGTAGGGTTCCAAGGTTCAGGGTTAAGGGTTTGAAGGTTCCAATGTTTAGAGCTCAAGGCTGGCTAGTTTGAGGGTTCACGTATCTAGGTTCCAAGGTTTAGGGATCAGAGTTAAAGGGTTTAGGATTTAGGATTCAAGAATTTTAGGGTTCAACATCTAGGGTTAAGGGTTTAGGATTAGAGGGTTAAGAGTTCTTGTGTTCCAAGGTTCCAAGGTTCAAGGTTTAGAATTCAGGGTTTAAAGTTGTACGATTCAAGAATTTAGGGTTAATATTTCAGGATTTAGGTTTTTGTGGTTCAAGGGTTCTAGGGTTCATGGTTCAGGGTAGAGGATTCCAAGTTTAAGGATTGTAGGTTTCCATGGTTATAGAGCTCCAAGTTTCAAAGGTTTGTGGTTCCAAGGTTAAGGGTTAAAGGGTTCCAAGGTTTACGGTTAAGGGTTTAAGGTTCCAATGTTACAGAGTTCATGGGTTCCAATTTTTAGGGATAAGCATTTTATGGCTCAAAGTTCAAAGTTACAAGGTTCTTAGCTTCTAGGTTTAGGGTGTAACAACCCTCATTTTATTTTAAGAATTTGCGATTATAAGATGGAAACGTTTAAGTTTATTTTTATGAATGTTGCTTGAATATTAGACTCTTAAGGTATTTTGGATATTAGTAAATTAGTAGGTCGAAGGTGATGAAGGAAATAAGTGATTTTCGGTCGACCGCTATGGATTAGCGGTCGACACTTTGTTTATCGGTCGACCCCGGGATTTAGGAGGGGTCGACACAATTGGAACTTTCGGTTGACCCCAGGATCGAGGAGGGGTCGACACAATGAATACTTTCGGTAGACCCCAAGATTGAGGAGGGGTCGACACAATTGTGTACTTGAGGTCGACCCAAGGATTTAGGAGGGGTCGACGCAATTGAATACTTTAGGTCGACCCCAGGATTTAAGAGGGGTCGACACAAGTCACTATCGGGAACACATTCGGTCGACCCATGTAGAGTTTTCATTGGTGGACTTAAAGGAAACGTTGATTTTTATTTAATTAAGGAGATAAGAAGGCATGGTCTGCCATTTTCCTGCCAGCACGATTTCTTCTCCCTATTTTCCTCTGAGCTCTCACGTCTTGATCAAAGGGAGAGTGAGATTGAGAAATAAAAGAAGTTCTGTGAGAGAAAATAGTGAGAAAGTGGGATATCTCAAGAGAGGTGAGGTCAAAAACTCTAAAGCTTTCGTGGAGACTAAAGTTCAAGGTAATTTTCTACCCTTTTAGTTTCTTTTAGGTTCAGTAAGGATAATATGATGTATTGGTTGGGTTGGTGGATAAATATGAATGATTTCATATTAATTTCTATGAAATCGGTTAATTATGCGCAAGGTTAGAGTTTTTGAGATTCGGTTAACTTTTAGCACGAATTTGAATTTATAACCTTCATAAAAGTTAAATTAGACTCTTATAGTGATCTATATTCGTTTGAATCACTCAATTTTAAGCTATGTATGAAAAGTTATGGACGTCAAAAGTCAGTGTACGGAAAATGGGGAGAGCATACTCACTGTTATGTCAACATTGATCAACACTTTATGCTACGATAGTTTTATGAACTTGGTGTCCTGTAAGAAGTTATAGTAGACCCTTTGAGGAATAATTTGACACCTGTAGCATCATGAATGAATAAATATAGAGGAAGTTATAGTTGTTGAAAGTTGGAATAGTAAGTTGTGACTTTATGCCATAAAACAGGTTATGTTACCCGATTTCTTATCCTTAAATGATCTATAGGTTTAGGTCATCGATTGGATTAAAAAGGAGACTCAAGTAGATAAACTCAATCTAGCTACGAAGGTAAGTTAATGTTGCATGTGATTGGCCCTAAGGGGACTACATTACAAAGATTAGGATTTATGATTTTGAAATATGCTGGATTATTTTTGTGGTGTATTGCACAATACACCGACCTCAATTTATTTGAGGATATGTTTGTGTGCCTTGTTTGATGATTGATTGATTTTTGGTGTTAGAATAAAGACGCATGTTTAGAATGCCTGCAATGTTTGAATTGTATATATTATTGCATGTTCTCGTGATCATGCATTTTAATTGTTCATGCATCATGGTTTTAAGAAAAATACGAAGATGATTTGCATGCATGATTTTCATGATAATATGCAACGGGTCGTTGAGGTAGGAGCTCGAGTTAGACTGCCTCGAGGGAGGCCAAATAGTGTCTACTCTCTCCCGTGGTACCTTCAACGATCAAATAATGAAAGAAGTGAAATGAATGAATGTACGTAAATAGTTACAAGTGGGGCGGGATTGAGTTTGGCTTTCCCGAGAGGTTGGACCAAATGGTGCCTACTCTCCCCTAGACGGTATTACCCACATTACCCTGACTGTTAAGTGAAAGTAAAGAAATGAAATGAACGATACCAAAATTGTATTATTTTCATAAAGCAGCATATGCATGAAGGTCTCATAATTGTCTTATTATTATGGATTAACTTACTGAGCGTTAGGCTCATTAGATAAGCTTTGTAATGTAGGGATAAATGCTTGAGGTGGTGAAGTACGTCCATTGCGGAAGTTTGCGGCTGTTAGTGCAATTTTGACCGGTGGGTGGCTCATGTAAATGAAAAGATTTTGTCGATAACTAATGTATAATATTATGTTTAGTTTACAACTGTTTTGTAATAACTTGGTCTTAATGTTAAAGTACAAGTATGTTTTGGTTACGTATTACGAATAAAATCGATTTTGATGAAGTTAAATAAAAGTCTTCCGCTGTATTTTATCTCAAGGATTTCAAATTGATAAGTTTTACTTTAAATTGTTTAAAGTAGGTACATGTGTAAAAAAAAATAAAATTTAATGAAGCAAAGGAAAAACCGGGCGTTACATGTGCGGTAGGTTGTTATATCTTCTAATGATATAAGTTATGTAAAGGAGAATAAAGACGCCCTCGGCAATGGCTATGCGTCCATGTTACCGTGAGCCCAATGAGGTTGTGCGGTAGGTTGTTATATCTCCTAATGATTTATGTAATATGTAAACCCAAAAGAGAAATCAAGTTTTCTAGATGGTCGTCATATGGGGGGCGGATCCACACCACGAAAATGAAATAATTTGCATTGTTTTAAATTAAATCATTCATTATATCATGCATGTTTTATTTGCACTACTTAGTGAGCTTTAAGCTCATTAGTTAGACTTTGCAATGTAGGTGATGATTTGAATGTTCAAGAAATATCACCTGAGGATTAAATATGAAGGAGGAGGAGAGTTTCTCCCATGAAGCCTTGTCGTTGTTAAGCGAGATATTGACTGGTTGAGTAAGCTCACCAAAATACATGTGTTTTGAAAAGAACTTGTAAAAAGTTATTTTGAATTATAAACATGTAGTGTTTGTAAAGTTTTATATTTTTAGAATGTGGCTTATGTTTAATTACTTATAAGTGTAATTTGAAAAGTTAGCTTCCGCTTTGTAAGTATAAATATATGTATATGTTTGATAAAGGAACTTTCAATGAAAAGCTTTTTAAATAAAAGTTTAATATATATAAAAAAGGGATGTTACAGTTAAGCTCATTATATAAGCTTTGTAATGTAGGGATATATGCTTGAGGTGGTGAAGTACGTCCATTGCGGAAGTTTACGGCTGTTAATGCAATTTTGATTGGTGGGCGACCCATGTAAATGGAAATGTTTTGTTTGAAAACTAATGTATAATATTATATTTAGTTTATAAGTGTTTTGTAATAACTTGGTTCTAATGTTAAAGTACAAGTATGTTTTGGGTTACTTATTATGAATGTAATTGGTTTTGATGAAGTTAAATAAAAGTCTTCCGCTGTATTTTATCTCAAGGATTTCAAATTGATAAGTTTTACCTTAAAATGTTAAAAGTTAGTACATGTCTTTACCAAAATAAAAAATAAAAAATAGCAAGGGAAAAATTGGACGTTACATAGGGTTTCAAATTTCAAGGCTCTAGGTTCCCCGGTTGTAGGGTTTTAGGGTTCCAAGGTCTAGGGTTAAGGGTTTTAAAGATCAGGGTTCAAGGTTTCGAGTTGCAAGGCTTTCATCGTCAAAGGTTCATTTGTTCAAGGTTCAAGGTTTAAGGTTATAGGTTTAGGGTTCTTGGGTTTTAGGCTTCAAGGGTTTAGGGTTTAGTGTTCAGAGTTCTAAGGTTCAGGGTTACATGGTTCTAGGGTTTCAAGGTTTAGGGTTTCAAGGTTCGAGAGTGCCAAGGTTAAGGGTTAAGTGTTTCAAGGTTTGAGTTCCAGGCTTCCAATGTTCCAGGATTGCGGGTCAGGGTTGCGGGTTTCAGGGTTTTCGGGTTTTAGGGTTTATGGTTTAATGGATCAGGATTTAACGGTTCATGAATCAAGATTCAAGAGTTCAATGTTCAGGGTTCAGGATTGAGAGTTTAGAATTTAAGGGTTCTAGGGATCCAATGTTTTAGGGTTCCAGGTTTAAGGATTGAAGGTTCAAAGGTTTAGAGTTTCATGGTTTAGGGTTTCAAGGTTCCAAAGTTATAAAGTTATTGGCTTCAAGGGTTTAAACTTAAGAGTTCTAGTGTTTAGGGGTCCAAGGTTTATGTTTCCAATTTTTAGGGTTCATGGTTAAAGGTTTTAGGTTTTAGGTTTAAGGGTTTTAGAGATTAGGGTTCATGGTTCCAGGGTTCAAGGTTCATGGGTTTATTGTTAAAAGTTGAAGGTTATGTGTTTGGGGTTCTTGGTTTCTTGAGTTTTATGTTTCGCGATCAGGATTCCAATGTTTAAGGTTCCATAGTTGAAGGGTTTAGGGTTATAGGCTATATGGTTTAAGGTTCATGGTTCTGAGGTTAAGGGTTCTAGGGTTAAGTGTTTACCGTACTAGGGTTCAAAGGTTTTAAGATCATAGGGTTCCAAGGTTTCAAAGCTCAAGGTTCACTTGTTCTAGGGTTCAGGGTTCCAAAGTTTAGGGTTCAATAGTTCAAGTGTTCCAGGTTCAGGATTGAGGGTTCAGAGTTTAAGGGTTATAGGGTTCATAAGTTTTAGGATTTCAGGGTTCATAAGGTTAAGAGTTTCATGGTTTAGGGTCCCAAGTGTAACGCCCGGTTTTTTCCTGTGCTTAGTTAATTTTTTTTTTTTACACATGTACCTACTTTAAACAATTTAAGGTAAAACTTATTAATTTGAAATCCTTGAGATAAAATACAGCGGAAGACTTTTATTTAACTTCATCAAAACCAATTTTATTCGTAATAAGTAACCAAAACATACTTGTACTTTAACATTAAGACCAAGTTATTACAAAACAGTTGTAAACTAAACATAATATTATACATTAGTTTTCAACAAAACCTTTCCATTTACATGAGCCAGCCACCGGTCAAAATTGCACTAACAGCCACAATCTCCAGCAATGGACGTACTTCACCACCTTAAGCATTAATCCCTACATTACAAAGCTTATCTAATGAGCCTAACGCTCAGTAAGTTAATCCATAGTAATAAAACAATTATGAGACCTTTATGCATATGCTGCTTTATAAAAACAATGCAGTTTCAGTATCGTTCATTTCGTTTCTTTTCTTTCACTTAACAGTCAAGTTAATGTGGGTAATACCGTCTAGGGGAGAGTAGGCACCATTTGGTCCAACCTCTTGGGACAGCCAAACTCAACCCCGCCCAACATGTAACTATTTATGTACATTTCGTTCATTTCATTTCTTTCATTATTTGATCGTTGAAGGTACCACGGGAGAGAGTAGACACCATTTGGCCTCCCTCGAGGAAGTCTAACTCGAGCTCCACCCTCAACGACCCTTTGCATATTATCATAAAAATCATGCATGTAAATCATTTTCGTATTTTCTTTTCTAAAACCATGATGCATGAACAATTAAAATGCATGAACATGTAAACATGCAATAGAATGTACAATTCAAACATTGCAAGCATTCTAGACATGCATCTTTATTCGAACACCAATAATCAATCAATCATCAAACAAGGCACACAAACATATCCTCAAATAAATTGAGGTCGGTGTATTATGCATTACACCCCAAACAATCCAGCATATTCAAAAATCATAAAATCCTAATCTTTGTAATGTAGTCCCCTTAAGGCCAATCACATGCAACATTAACTTACCTTAGCAGCTAGGTTGAGTTGATCCACTTGAGTCTCCTTTTTAATCCAATGGATGACCTAAACCTACAGATCATTTAAGGATGAGAAATCATGTAGCATGACCTATTTTATTGCATAAAGTCATAACTTTTATCCCAACTTTGATAAACTATAACTTCCTCTATATTGATCCATTCGTGATGCTACGAGTGTCAAATTATTCCTTAAAGAGTCTACTATAACTTCTTAGAAGACACCAAATTCCTAAAACTAACGTAGCATAAAGTGTCGATCAATATTGACATAACAGTGAGCATGCATCTTTGGAAACCAAGGACCGGTCGACCCAATCTTGGAGGGGTCGACCCATGCTCAAAAAAAGAGAGCGTGTATTCCAAAAATTGGGAATCGGTCGACCCTAACCTATAAGGGATCGACCGCAGCTCTCCCCAGTTTTTGTACATTAACTTGCGATGTCCATAACTTCTCATACATAACTTCAAATTGAGTGATTCGAATGGCTATAAATCACTCTAAGAGTTTACTTTAACTCTTATGAAGAAAAATAAATCTAATTCCTACCACTTCGCGACTGAATATCCAGAACTCTAACTTTGTTCATACTTAACTCATTTTCTAACAACCTACATGAAATCCTTCCTTTTTTATCGATCAATTCAACCAATACCATCATATTATCCTTACTGAACTTAAAAGAAACTCAGAGGATAGAAAAATTACCTTGAACTTTAGTTTCCTCACTCTTTTCTCTCTCAATATCTCTTTCTTTCTCAACCTCGCTCTTCTCTTGATCAACGTGAGAACTTCAGAGAAGATAGGGAAAAGAAATCGTGATTGGAGGGAAATGGCAGACCATGCCTTCTTATCTCTTAATTAAACAAAATCAACCTTTCATTTACGTCCATTAATCAGATTTAACCACGTTTTTGCTGACTTTTCAACGGCATGTATGAATGTGTCGACCACTCGTCCAATTGTGTCGACCAAAGGAAGTTCCCGAGAGTCATTTGTGTCGACCGCTCGGTCCTGGGGTAAACCAAAAGTGTTCCAAGGGTTAAGTTGTGTCGACCCTTCCTCGATCCTGCGGTCGACCGAAGTATTCCAGTTGTGTCGACTCCTCTTCGATCCTGGGGTCGACCGAAAGGTCATATTGTGTCGACCCTTTCTAAATCCTGGGGTCGACCGAAAGTGTTCCAAAACACTTAGAAGATTTTGTAACCTTTCAGAATAACATCATTACTTATACTCCTCAAACATTATTTTCTTCATCACGTTCAACCTACTAAATTACTAATATCCATAATACCTTAATACTTTAATATTTAGCCAACATTCATCAAACAAATCTTAAACATTTCCATCTTAAAGTCACAAAATTCTAAAATAAATGAGGGTTGTTACACCAAGGTTTAGAGTTCCAAGGTTCAAGTTGAAGAGTTCAGGGTTTTAGGGTGAAAGCTTCCAAGGTTATATGTTTTCTTGCTTCTAGTGTTAAAATTAAGGTTTTAAGGTTCTAGGTTCTAGCGTTTAGGGTTTCAAGGTTCATGGTTCTAATGTTCTAGGTTTATGGTTCAAGGTTTAAGATTTTTAAGGTTTCATGGTCTAGGGTTAAGAGTTTTAAAGATTGGTTTTAAGTATAAAGGGTGTCAGGGTTCAAAGTTCATGGGTTAAAGTTTCAAGGTTCACGGTTCATAGTTTTGGGGGTAAGGGTTCTAGGTTTCTAGAGTTCATGAGTTGAGGGTTCAGTTTTCAGGGTTCCAATGTTTAGGATTTCCAGGTTAAGTATTCAGGGTTCCAAGGTTCAGGGTTCCCAGGTTATGTG
This sequence comes from Begonia fuchsioides, assembly GCA_003255005.1. Taxonomy (NCBI): domain Eukaryota; kingdom Viridiplantae; phylum Streptophyta; class Magnoliopsida; order Cucurbitales; family Begoniaceae; genus Begonia; species Begonia fuchsioides. Next base: position 46,343 of record QAOC01004278.1, read on the forward strand.
GTCAGGGTTCCAGGGTTCAAGGTTGTAGGGTTCAAGGTTCCAAGGTTACTTGGTTCCAATGTTTAAGGTTGGGGTTTATAGTTCACGGTTTCTGGGTTTAAGGTTCTCAGGTGAAGGGTTTTGGGTTCTAGGGTTAAAGGTTCATGGTTCAAGGGTTAGGGTTCTTTGATTCTAAGTTCAAGGGTTAAGGGTACTTGATTTTGGGTTTAACATTCTAGGGTTTAGGGATTAGTCTTCCAAGGTTAAGGGTTTTGAGGGTTCAAGGTTCCAGGAACTTGGGTTAAGGGTTCAAAGGTCCAGAGTTGACGGTTTTAAGGTTCCAAGTGTAAATGTTCATTGTTCTAGGGTTCTAGGGTTTCAAGATTCAGGGTTCTAGCTTTCAAGGATTTCATGGTTTGAATTTTAGGTTTAAAGTTTAAGAAGTTCTAGTGTCTAAAGTTAAAGGATTGTGGTTCAAGGGTTCAGGGTTAACGATTCAAGGGTTCTAGAGTCAAGGTTTTATGGTTCATGATTTTAGAGGTTTAGGGTTCTATTCTTCCCAAGTTCAGAATTAAGGGTTTAGGGTTTAGGGTTTCTGGGCATAGGGTTCAGGGTTCCAAGGTATTAGGTACTAGGATTCATGGTTTAATGTTCTAGTGTTCAAGGGTTTCAGCGTTCTAGGATTCTAGTGTTTCAATGGTTATGGTTTAAGAGTTCCAAAGTTCCTGGTTCAAAGTTCCAAGTTTCAAGGGTTTAAGGTTCAATGGTTGAGGGTTCATGATTCATGAATTTTTTGGTTCCAAGGTGACACGGAATGGAGGGGGTTTAGATTTTAGGAAGTGGGAGAATCGGGTTAGGTTAAATGGTATACCATAATCCAAAAATTCCAGAATCTGGACTGGAATTTGGACGCCAATATCTCAATGATGCGGATGAGTTTTGGGCTGAACTTTTGGGAGGAACTTTGAGAGTAGGTTGACAAACAATCATCCAAAAATGAGAGAATTCTGGCGGATGGACCGGTTGGAAATCAATGGAACAAAAATGGTGTTGTTGGTGGTGGCCGGAAATCTGCCGGCGGAAAGAACTAAAACCAAACGAAAAATATTGATGGAAGGAAGAGCTTGTGACCTTAAACCTCACCCTAAAGTCCTTGAATAAGGCTGGAGTATTGAAGCACCAAGAAATCTCCAGCTTGGAGGGAGGATTCCTTTGAGATAACCTACGGTGGCCGGCTGCCGATTTTGAAGTTGGAAATGCCCGTGAGAGGGTGATGCTCAAAGCAACTTTAATTCAAATTCTAAATTGAAAATTACAAGCAAGCATTGGGGGAGGTTTTATTAGCTGAAAAGAGAGGAAAACAAGGAGGGAAAATTATGAGCCAAAGTCATGCAACATGCATGCTGGAAATGAAAATAAACGAGGGAAAATTGGACCAATGAGAATGCAAGAATGTGATGGCCACGTGATTTTGTACCCCTTCAGCCAATTTTCCCTTCTTTCTTGGCCCAAAATACCCTTCTTTCAGCCAAGAATCCCTCACGCAAAACCCCATGCAAAAGCATGCAAAATAACTAAAATGTATCTAGCCGAGAAACCCTCTCGGGTTCTCTTAAAATGTAACGTAAAAATTAACGTAAAATTATACTAAAAATGCAATAAAATTCCTTCACTCCATGGAAGTGTTGATGAGTTGAGTCGTGGGACATTTGGTCACGTTTGCATGTGACTTTAACTCACCATGCAATGTAAACTTCAATCGGGTTCATGTGCGGGCTTGATTCCGGGAGGCTCTGTTCTTGGTTTTACGTAAGTCCACCTTTTATCCATGCCAATTAATCATGTGTTTTGGCCTTGTTTGATCCTCTAAAGTTGGCTTAGAAATGGATAGTTCATCAATTATTTTTCCTGCAAAATTAACAACTATGTTAGAAAATTCCCGAGCTCGGGCTCGGGTGATTGCTCCATTCGGTATGCCAATCTGTGGCATGTCACAAGGTCCAAGGTTCACGATTAAAGGGTCCAGAGTTCCATTATTTTTCATTTAAAGATTACAGGTTAAGGGTTCAAAGTTCCAGGGTTCCTGAGTTCAGAGTTCAAGGGTTTAGAGTTTAGGGTTTAAACTTTCAAGGTTCCAGATTTCTAAGGTTCAAGGGTTTTAGGGTTTAGGGTTTAGGGTACAACTTTTAGAGTTCAAGGGTATCAGTTTCTAGGGTTCATTGATCTAGGGTTAAAGATTTCCTAGGTTTAGGGTTAATTGTTCATTGTTCCAAGGTTCCAAGGTTATAGGGTTTTGGGCTTTAAAGGTTCAAGATTTTAGGTAGGATTCAAATTTTAGGGTTCACGGTTTCATAGTTGAAGGGTTATAGCGTTTAGGATCCCAAGGTTTAGGGTTATATGGTTCATGATTCAAGGGTTCTAGGTTTCTAGGGTGTAGTTTTTAGGGATCCACAAGTAAAGGTTTATGGATTTTAGGGTTCAAAGTTTTAGTATTCATGCTTTAAGGTTATAGGTTTAAAGGTTTAAGGATTCCAGGGTCCAAAGGTTCTTGGGTTTAGCGTTTAGGACTCCATGGTATATGTTTAAGGGTTTAAGGCTTCTGAGGTTTAGGATTCTTGGGTTCTTAATTTAGGGTTCTAGGGTTTAAGGGTTTCAAGGTTGGGGGGTTCTTGGGTTTCAGAGCTCAAGGTTAGTGGGTTCTAAGGTTTTGGATTTCAAGGTTTAAGGTTCAGGGTCAAAGGGTTTAAGGGTTTTAGGATTCCAGGCATTAGAGTTCCAAGGTCTCAAGGTTCCATGGATGAAGGTTTAGGGCTGAGGGTTCTAGGGTTTAGAGTTAATGGTTCGAGGGATTAGGGTTTAAGGGTGTTCAAGATTCAGGCTTCTAATGTTCTAGGGATCCAGCGTTGAGGGTTCAAGATTTAAGGTTCAGAGTTTAACGGTTCTAGGGATAGAGGGTGTTTGGGTTCCAAGGTTCATGGTTGAAAGTTCAAAGGTTGAGGGTTTAAAGGTTTCAAGGTTGTAGGGTCCAAGGTTAAGGGTTTTTAGAGATTGGGGTTCATGGTTTTAAATAGCAAGGGTTATAGGATTCAAGGTTCATGGGTTTATTTTTCAGGGTTCGATGTTTTGAGTTTAAGGGTTCTAGATTTTTCGAGATCAAAGGTTGACGGTTTAGAGTTCAGGGTTCTAAGGTTCAGGGTTTCAGGGTTTCAGGGTTCCAGGGTTAAGGGTTTAGTGTTTTAAGGTTCACGGTTCTAGGTTTCAAGGTTATAGGGTTCCAATGTTCAAGGTTCAACGTTTTAGTGTTCTAGGGTTTAACGTTAAGGGTTTCAACATTAAAGGGTTCTAGGGTTAAAGGATTAGGGTTCCAAGGTTAAGGGTTTAGGGTTCAAAAGGTAGGGTTTAAGGGTTTCTAGGTTCTAGGGTCCAGGTATAAGGGTACTAAGTTCGAGGTTTAAGGTTTTTTTGTTCAAGGATTAGAAGGTTCCTTGTTCCAAGGTCAGGTGTTTAGGGTTCCAAGGTTCAGGGTTCAAAGTTTTAGGGTTCCAAGGTTCAAGATTCATGGGTCCAGGGTACAAGGTTAAGGATTAAGAATTAAGAATTAAGGGTTCCAAGGATAAGGGTTCCATGAGCTCTAGGGTCTAAATTTTAAGGTTCATGGTTTAAGAGTTCATGGTTCAAGATTAAAGTTTTCTAGGGTCTAGGGTTTAGGGTTTACGAATTCACGGTTTAGAGTTCTAGCATTCCAACATTTAGAATTCAAGGTTTACAGGTATAGGGTTTAGTATATAGGGTTCTAGGTTATAGGGTGAACGGTTTAGGGTTCAAAGGTTCAAGGTTTTCCGTATTCAGAGTTTATGGTACTAGGGTACTAGTTGTTGGCTTTAAAGTTTTTAAAGTAACTAATTATTTTTTATGATAATTATCGTTCATGTGAATGTATGAAAGTTAAATTAAATTATGTTGTAGTGTTTCTCATAGACTTAATTTCTCATGTGAAATCCCCTTGTCAAAGGATACATTTAATGTCTAACAAGTCGGTCGAGTGCTGCAGAATTTTGTAAGTTCTCTCAGGATATGTCGACCGCTGTTCACATGTGTCGCCCTCAAAAACTTCAAAGAAGAGATGTCTGTCGACCGAAAAAGTTCCAGAAACGAAACTTATATTTACCGATAAACACTTATGTCGACCGACTATGTTCCAGAGAAAAAATTTATGTCAACCACACAAGACCTATGTTGACTGATGCAAAGTTCCAGAGATGTAACCTATGTCGACAGATAAAGACTTATGTTGACCGCTTATAACTTTTGTCAACCGGTAGAGTTTCCAGAGACTAAATCTATGTCAACCGATATACACTTAGGTCGACAGCAGAAGCTCCAGAGTCAAAATCTATGTCGACCGCTCGATTGTTAGGTCAACTTCTCGGGAACAACTACAAGAGACAAAGCTCAAACGGCTATTTTCTAATGAGTCTAAACAGCTATATTGAAGTCGACTGCTCACGTACATATGTCGACCGCCCGAGCAGCTGCAAAATTATAAATAGCTGAAGAAAAGATATTTGAGGTGATGATTTTTTGAGAGAGAAAGACACGCTGAAACTCTGCCAAAATCATTATTGATTCATCTGTTACTCTCTCATCTCTTGTATTTACTTTAGATCATTCATTTGGTGATTGAGAGAGTCGGTTTAGAAACAAAAAATACTTGTATCAATTCTCTTGAGCGAATTTGTAAAAGGGTGACGCCTCTGAAAAAGAAGAGTAAAAAAGGGGTGACGCCTCTAAGAAAGAAGAGTCAAGTTGTAAAGGTTAGATCTTCACCTGGAAGTTCAATCAAGTGAAGGATCTTCAAGGAGCTACCTTGAAGCGCAGACGTAAGCGGTTGTTGGCTGAACAGCGAAAACATATCGGTGTCAAAATCTCTCTCCCTCAACTTTTACTTTGGTGATTGTGGTTGCATAAATTGAATTGATAACCAAGGTTCATAGTTTTGTACTTAAGGCATTTAACTTAAGAAAAATTTCAATTAACCTAATTCACCCCCCCCCCCCCACTTAGGTTAAAACTGGTCCTACAATTGGTATCAGAGCTGTTTGGATAAGAATTTATCGTAATTTATCTATTTTTATTGAATTACTATACAATGTCTTTCAACATGAACATGTCACACACTGAGGGTCAATCAATCACTAGACCTCCTCTTTTTTATGGTAACAACTATGTATATTGGAAAA
>QAOC01004278.1:51615-63640 GCA_003255005.1 Begonia fuchsioides
ATGAAGATGTTGCCTTCATCATAAGAAAGTTAAAGAGGTTCCTACAAAAGAAAAAGATGCAGGGAAAAGAGTTACCTAGAAGAGAAAGGCAACTCAAAGAAAAGGAAAAGGAACTCACATGCTATGACTGTGGAAAACCAGGTCACTTCAAGTCTGAATGTCCTCAAACGAAGAAATTCCCCAAGACATACAAGAAGAAAGCAATGAAAGGTACTTGGGATGACAGTGACTCATCTTCTTCTTCAGTTGAAGACGAAGAACCAGCAAATATGTGCTTCATGGCAAAGGAGGATAAGGTACATGACTCATTTAGTGATTTAGATAATTCTGATGAAGATAATGAATTGTTTGATGCATTCAATGATTTACTTAATGATTTTAATGTGTTGAAATCTAAATATAAACAATTAAAAAGGGAACATGCAGTACTAACTAAGGAACACAATAGTACATTTACTCCCTTGCAAGAGGAGATAGCTAGATTAAAAAGGAAAAATGATGATTTGAATGTTATAATACTGAAATTTACAAATGGTAGCAAAACTTTGAACATGCTTCTAGGTGGGCAAAGAATGACCTGTGACAAAGCCGGCTTAGGATATGAACCTTTCAAAAAGAAAAGAACTATGAGAGCCTCTTTGTTAAACCTAAGCGGCTTAGGATAGGACACACCTCATTTGTATGTCCTTTAAAACTAAAAGGTAAAACTCAAAGATAGATTCCCAAAGGAACCAAAGCTAACGTTCAAGGACCCAAAATTGTTTGGGTACCTAAAAGGAACACCTATCTCTCTCTATGTAGGTGGAGGACTCTCTTGCAAAGAATCTTTGGTATCTCGACAGTGGATGCTCGAGACATATGATGGGAAATCCCTCAAAGTTTATCTCCATCAAACAAAAGAAAGGAAATGTCTCATTTGGAGGGAATCAAAAAGAGAAAATAATTGGGTTTGGAAACATAGGTAATCATTCCTCCCTTCTCATTGAAAATGCACTATTGGTTGATGGTTTAAAACATAATCTTCTAAGTATTAGTCAACTATGTGATAAAGGATATAGACTTATTTTTTAATCTAAAACATGCATAATATAGGATAGCGCAAGTAGTAAAATTTTATTCATAGGTTATAGAACTGAAAATGTTTATACTATTGATATGGATAATGTTGTTTGTTTTGATGAAAAATGCTTTAGTGCCAATTCCTCTATTAATAATTTGTCATGGCATAGAAGACTAGGCCACGTTAGCATGGATACCTTAGCTAAGATCTCAAAGAAAAAACTTGTTAGGGGCCTTCCAAGAATATTTTTTGAGAAGGATAAATCTTGTAATGCATGTCAAATAGGGAAGCAAAGAAAGAGTTCATTTGCTTCAAAAGGCAATGTGTCTTCCTCTAAACCCCTTCAACTCCTTCACATGGACCTTTTCGGTCCTTCCAAAGTAGCAAGTCTAGGTGGTAAAAATTATGCTTTTGTGATTGTTGATGATTTCTCAGATTCACTTGGGTATTCTTTCTTAGATCTAAGGATGAGACTTTTGAGACTTTCGCATCGTTTAGGAAGAGAGTTCAAAATGAAAAGGATCTCTCCATTGTAGCTATTCAGAGTGATCATGGAGGAGAATTGGAAAATGAGAGATATGAACTTTTATGTCTTAAGTATGGTATCAATCACAACTTCTCTTCCCCTAGGACTCCTAAACAAAATGGAGTTATTGAAAGAAAAAATAGGTCTTTGCAAGAGCTAGCTAGAACCATGCTTAATGAAAATGCTCTTCTTAATTATTTTTGGGATGAAGCCATTGCCATGGCTTGTATATAATTAACTGAGTATCAATTCACCCAATCTTAGAAAAGACTCCTTATTAGCTTTGGACGGGCAAAACCCCAAGTGTCAAATACTTTAGGCCCTTTGGATGCAAATGTTATATCCTGAATACCAAAGACAATCTAGGAAAATTTGACTCAAATACCGACTTTGGAATTCTTCTAGGATATTAAGTGTCGAGCAAAGCTTATATGGTGTTCAACAAGAGAACTCTAGTAGTTGAAGAATCAATGCATGTCACTTTTGATGAATCCCCTTCTTCATCAATTAATATGGACAAAAGTGATGAGCTCGTAAAAGAACTAGATTCTTTGACTCTAGAAGAAAATGAGAAAGACTCTCTTGAGGTTACTCCGTTTCACAATCCTCCAATCTCTCTAGAATCAGAACCGGTAAGCCATACTGATAAAGACCTTCCTAGAGAGTGGAGATATTAAAAAAGCCATCCATTAGAAGATGTGGTAGGTGATCCCTCATTAGGGGTTAAAACTAGAGCCTCTATTAGGAATCTATGTGCCAATGTATCATTCTTATCTCAAGTAGAGCATAAGAAATTTGATAAGGCCATAAAAGATGAAAATTGGATAATGGCCATGCAAGAGGAACTTAATCAATTTGAGAGAAAGCAAGTATGAGAATTAGTTCCTAGACCTAATAATCGCACCATCATTGGAACTAAATTTGTGTTCGATAATAAACTAGATAAACATGGGATTGTCATTAGAAACAAGGCAAGATTAGTAGCAAAAGTTTATAATCAAGAAGAAGGTATAGATTTTGAGGAGACCTTTGCACCAGTGGCCCGATTTCATTTCTTTCATTATTTAATCGTTGAAGGTACCACGGGAGAGAGTAGACACCATTTTGCGTCCCTCGAGGGAGTCTAACTCGAGCTCTTCCCTCAACGACCCATTGCATATTATCATGAAAATCATGCATGCAAATCATTTTCATATTTTTCAAAAAACCATGATGCATGAACAATTAAAATGCGTGAACATGTTAACATGCAATAAAATATACAATTCAAACATTGAAAGCATTCTAAACATGTATCTTTATTCTAATACAAAAACTCAATCAATCATCAAACATGGCACACAAACGTATCCTCAAATAAATTGAGGTCGGTGTATTGTGCACTACACCCCAAACAATCCAGCATATTCCAAAATCATAAAATCCTAATCTTTGTAATGTAGTCCCCTTAGGGCCAATCACATGCAACATTAACTTACCTTAGCTGTTTTCTTGAATCAATCCACTTGAGACCCTTTTTAATCCAATAAATGACCTAAACATATAAATCATATAAGAATCAGAAATTGCATAAAGTCTTAACTTTCTATTCCAACTTCAAATGACTATAACTTCCTCGATAATGATCCATTTCTAATGATTAAGTTGTCAAATCGTTCCTTAAGGAGTCTACTATAACTTCTTAGAAGACATCAAATTCACAAAACTAATACATGTCGACTTATGTTAAAAAAACAGAGGGCATTCACTGTTTCAACCCCGAATCGGTCGACCCAACCTATAAGGGGTCGACCCATGTCGACAAAACAGAGACCGTGTGTTTTTAATTTGAGAATCGGTCGACCCAACCTATAAGGGGTCTACTGCAGCTCTCCCCAGTTTCTGTACACTGACTTGCGACGTCCATAACTTTTTCTACAAAGCTTCAAATTGAGTGATTCAAACGACTATAGACCCCTTATAGGTTGGGTCGACCGCAACTCTCTCGAATTTATGTACACTGACTTGTGACATCCATAACTTTCTATACATAGCTTAGCATTAATTGATTCGAATGGATATAAATCACTCTAAGAGTTGACTCTAACTCTTAGGAAGGACATAAACTCAAATTCGTGCTACAATTTGACCGAATTCCAAAAACTCTAACCTTGTACACAATCAACTGATTTTCTAACAATCTACATGAAATCCTTCATTTTTATCCATCAATTCAACCAATACCATCATATTATCCTTACTGAACCTAAAAGAAACTCAGAGGATAGAAACATTACCTTGGACTTCAGTCTTCAAGAAAGCTTTAGAGTTTTTCCACCTCACCTCTCTTTTCTTTCTCAATCTTACTCTCCCCTTGATCAAGACGTGAGAATTCAAAGGAAAATGGGGAGAAGAAGTCGTGCTGGTAGGAAAATGGCAGACCATGCCTTCTTGTCTCTTAATCAAGAAAATTAACCTTTCCTTTACGTTCATCAATCGGATTTCTCCACGTTTTTGGCTGACTTTTCAACTCAAATCGGGGAAAGTGTCGACCGCTCGTCCATTGAACAAAAGTATACTAAAGGACTATTTTGTGTCAACCCCTTCTTGATCCTGGGGTTGACCGAAAGTATTCCATTGTGTCGACCCCTTCTCGATCCTGGGGTCGACCCAAAGTACTCCAAAGGATTCTATTGTGTCGACCCCTCTTCGATATTGGGGTCGACCGAAAGTGTATATTGTGTCGACCCCTCCTCGATCCTGGGGTCGACCGGATGGTCTATTGTGTCGAACCCTCCTTGATCCTGGGGTCGACCGATAAACAAGGTGTCGACCGCTAATCCATAGCGGTCGACCAGTAAACAAAGTGTCGACCGATAATTCATAGCGGTCGATCGGAAATCAATTATTTCCTTCATCGCATTCAACCTACTAATTCACCAATATCAAAAATACCTTAACACTCTAATATTTAAGCGACATTCATAAAAATAATCTTAAATGCTTTCATCTTAAAATCACAAAATTCATAAAATAAATGAGGGTTGTTATAGGTTCAGTGCCAGGATATACATCAATTACAAATTCAATCTCCTAGTCTGGTGGCAAACCAGGAAGATCATCTAGAAAAACCTTTGTAATTTTAAACTATCGGGATCTACTTCAGTTGGATACTTAGTTGTTTCTGGGTATCAATAATACTTGTCAAGAATCCTTCACATCCACTTTTTAGTAATTTACAAGAATTAATAGCTGAAATAATCAACATTTTCTTTTCACACTTAACTGCTTGAAAAGAAAAAATTTCTGCACCCGGAGGATGGAAATAAACAATCTTGGTCCTACAATTAATTGTTGCATAATGTCGTTACAGCCAGTCCATTCCTAGAATTGCATCATAACCTTTCATTTTCATGATTATGAAATCAGCATATAGTATCCTATCATCTATCTTAACTATGCACTCCCGTAATATATGACTTAAATGTAAATGCTCACCCAAAGGTAGTATCTTATCATATTCATACTCTGTTTCTATAGGGTAGCAATTAAGCATAAGTATAAACTCAAGCGAGATAAATTAATGAGTTGCACCCGAATCAATCATGGTATAAGCAGGTATATCCATAATATAAATGGTACCTGACACCATTGCAGATTAATTTACCTCTTTTTGCTCTATCGTTGCAACAAATACGCAGTGTCACCTTCGGTTTCTCCTTGTCCAGCATCTAGAAAAACTTGGAGATATGCCTAGGTTGCTTGCATTTGTAACATTTTTAGTGCCTTTCAAGCACTCTCCTGAATGTACCATTTTACATTTTGGACATTGTTGTAGTTGGGAAGACTTTTGAATTTTCTTTTCTCTGCCTGGGTTTTGTAATTCTTCTCCTTGTCTTTTACCTTTTGTCTAAATTTGCAATTTTTGTCTCTAGATGATTGCGCTTCAGTGTAAAATTTCTGAACATTTTCTCGATGTTGTTGAAATTTAGCCTCTGATTCTTCTACTTTGATTGCTTTAGTTACAACTAATGAGTACGGTAATTGATGCATACCTAAAATTTCTATATCCCTATAAATTTCAGTTTTTGAGCCTTGGGTTAATTGACACACTTTATGCTTATTGTTTCCAACCAAATGGCTAGTAAAACGAGCCAAGGCCTCGAATTTCTGTACATATTCAGCCACACTTCCAGTTTGACGCAATTGTACAAATTCCACTAATTTACTTGTTATGACTATGCGACTAAAATACTTCTCGTAAAACACTTCTTTAAAAACGAACAACTTCTAAGACATTCATGACTTAATAGATATCTAAGTAATCAAACACATCATCCTTATGTCTTATCCTTTGTGATGTAGCCCCACAAGGGCCAAATACATGCAATGATTACTTACTTGGATTCCAAGCTGCAAAATACTCCTTAATTCCTTTACCTTCTTCACTTGATTCCAGACAACCTTAACATCAGAATTATGCTTACATTAGAATTTCCCGAATTTATCCTATTTTTACTTAACTTACAACTTTCATAACTTAAGTTATAGTACTTTAATTCTTATGAATAGAGAAACAAAATAACCCTTACGATGTCTACTACAGTTAATTATGTGACTTTAAGTTCAATTTCTTAATCAAAGATCATATAAAATCTGTATCTTTAAAATCAGACATATTATTCCTGCTTTTGTTAGGGCATGGTAACACCAGGTTTTTCATGCCATTTCCATTAATCAAAACAATACTCAAACTCTCAGAACTCCAACATAAAGTATAGAAGAACACTTTAATCAACCAACATCATACCTTAGCCCCAACTTCGTGCTCCTTCTTCCTCGTTATTCAAACTCACAAAACACACTTGATTTGCATTACTCACACTAAACTTCCAACTTCAGCATCAACCTAAAGTTTTTCTCCACACAGCTCTTGAGAGAATTTAGAGATAATTGAGAGAATTTTGTGCATCAAATACCAGTTGAAGGTTATAAATATCCTCTTGTTAAGCAGCCCATGAATGTGAAGAGTTGTGCATGTGATTGAGGAGGCAAACATTCGGTGGAGAGGCAAGCATAAGGTGGAGGTAAGCATGCGGTGGAGAGGCAAGCACGAGGTGGAGAGGCAAGCATGCGGTGGAGGTAAGCATGAGGTGGAAAGGCAAGCATGAGGTGGAGAGGCAAGCATGTGATGAAGAGGCAAGCATGCGGTGGAGAGGCAAGCATGAGGTGGAGAGGCAAGCATGAGGTGTCACCATACATTTCACGTGGCACTTCTCTATTGGTCCATCCTTAATTAATCATGGATTGACTTTCCTAAAATTTCATTGAAAAGTCAATATTTCAGCAATAAGATGTCGACCTCTCATTCAAGGTGTCGACCCTTAATAAAACCCGAGAGTCTCAAGGGGTGACCCCTTTTAAAATTTTCGTAACTTTCGTTCCACAACTCGGATTTCACTAATTCAAATCTCATCTTTTTCTTATTAAGTCTCATGTAACTTTGTAGAAGATTTAAACTTCAAATTATGCGTTTAACATAATTAAATAAACGAAATACCAAACATCGCTCAAAATCTATAATTTTATCGTCTGGTTTTCCTTCATTAACTTTAAATATACATAACTTTCTCTCCAAAAGTCCAATAGAATTTATCTACCTATCAATATTCTTATCTTGACGTCTACTACAACTTTACATAAGAACACTTTGCAAGTTAAGGTCTTCTAAGCATGATATGATTGTAACACAGAAACTGCTCAGTTACAAAATTCAAACCCAGTATTTGTTTTAATCTTTGTGGTCTAAGATTCATAACTTTCTCTGTACGTTTTTAAATCAAGAATTTCTTGTTGCTGTAGTTTCATCTACTAATCTATTAAATTCCATTAGATGAAATCAACTCCATGTTAAGACCCTAAAACCTTAGAATTAGGTAAATACCAATATTATTTCTGATTTGTCAATTCATTACTTATAAGGTGTAATTTCATGACACGGAATGGAGGGGGTTTAGATTTAGGAAGTGGGAGAATCGGGTTAGGTTAGTGGAAAAACGATAATCCGATAATTCCAGAATCGGGATTGGAATTTTGGACAGCGATAACTCGACAATAAGATCGAGTTTCAGGCTGAAATTTTGAGGGGAACTTTGTGGAAGGGTTAAGTAATACACCTAAAAATTTGAAGGTGAAGAAAGGAAATATCAAATGAAAGGATTGCCGGAAATTGACAACCGGCGGAAGAAAAGAAATATAAAAAAAAATCAACAATGGAAGAAGGAGCTTATGGACTTCAAGCTCACCCTATGACCTTGAGGAAGGCTGGAGACTTTGAAGCAAAAAGAGAACCCCATCTCGGAGGAGGGAACCCTTGAAGAACCACGGTGGCCGGAGGATTGTCGGCTGCCTGTTGAAGTTGGAAAATGTCCCGGGAGAGGGAGAGCTAAAAGCTTCTTTAATTCAAATTCCAAATTACCCTTACAATCACGCAATGGGGGAGGTTTTATCTGCTGAGAAGAGTTGGAAAAAGGGAGGGAAAATTGAGGGCCAAAGGCATGCAAGTTTGCATGCTGGAAATTGAAATAAAGGAGGGAAAATTGGACCAATGAGATTGCAACAATGTGAAAGCCACGTGATCTTGAATCTCCTCATCCAATTTTTCCTTCTTCCTTGGCCCAAAATGCCCTTCTCTTAGCCGAAAATTCCTCATGCAAAACCCCATGCAAGCATGCAAAAATAAAGACAATAAAACCTAGCCGAGAAACCCTCTCGGGTTCTCCAAATATCCAACGTAAAATTCACGTAAAAATTAAGCTAAAAATGCGATAAAATTCCTTCAATCCGTGTAAATGTTGGTGATTTGAGTCGTAGAACCTTGATCACTTTTGCATGGGACTCCAACTCGCCATGCAACGTGATACTTCAATCGGGTTCGGGTTCGGGCTTGATTAGAGAGCACTTGGTTTTTGGTTGAAAATCCACGTTTTCTCCATTTTTAAATTATCATATATTTTGGCCTTATTTGATCCTTCAAAGTTGGCTTAGAAATGTATAATTCTTCAATTAATTTTCCTGCAAAATTAACAAACATATTAGAAAAATTCCGAGCTCGGGCTCGGGTGATTGCTCTGCTTGGCAGGCCAATCCGTGGCATGTCATTTCATCTCCATATTTACCTTTTCTTAGCACATTTCATTCTTTATTCATAAAACATTATATTCACATTTGTTATTGTACATCAAAAAGTTGGGTGTTACACCTGAAACCCTGAAACCCTTGAATATTGAACCCTCAACCATAAAACCCTAAGCCTTTGAATCTTGGAACCCTAAACCTAGAACCCTAGAACTCTGAAATCCTGAAATCCTAGAATCCTTAAACCAAGAATCCTAATGGCCTAAACCTCGGTACCCTAAACCATGAACCTTACATCTTGGAACCCTAAACCCTGAATCCTCAATTCTCTACCTTGGAACACTAGAACCCTAAACCTCTGAAATCATGAACCCTAAACCCTTGACCCTGAAACCCTTGAATCATGAACCCTGAACCCTTAAACCATGATCTATGAACTTTGGACCCTAGAACTCTTTAAACCCTAAACCCTAAACTTCCAACCCGGAAGCCCTTGAACCCTAGAACCATGCTGAAACCTTGAACCCCTGAACCTTGGAACCCTAAACTTGAACCCTGGAACCATGGACCTTTAACCATGAAACACTAAAACCCTCAACCCCAGACCTTGAAACCTTGAACCCTGGTTCTTGGAACCCTGACCTTTGACGCCTTATCCTTGAATCCTAAAACCTTAAACCCCAAAATAGGGCACCATTAACCTTGGAACCTGGAATTCAAGAACCCTAACCCTGAAACCATGAACCCTTAACCCTAGGACTCTAAACCCTTAACCCAAGAACCCTGGAACCCCGAAACTGTGAACTACAAACCCTAGCACCCTGAACCTTAAACATTGGAAGCTAGTAACCTTGGAACCCACCCTACAACCCTAAACCCTGTAACCATGAACACTTAACCTTGGAACCCAGAACCTTAGAACTTTGAACACTGAACCCTGAACCCATAAACACTAGAAACTTAGAACCTTTGAATCCATAACTGTAACAACCCTCATTTTTATTTTAAGAATTTGTGACTTTAAGATGAAAGCATTTAAGATTATTTTTATCAATGTCGCTTAAATATTAGGGTTTTAAGGTATTTTGGATATTGGTGAATTAGTAGGTGGAAGGTGATGAAGAAAATAAGGTTTAAGGAAGTATAAATAACAATATTATTCAGAAAGGTTAGAAAATCTTCTAAGTGTTTTAGAACACTTTAGGTCGACCCCAGGATTTAGGAGGGGTCGACACATGGAAGTTTTGGTCGACCCCAGGATCGGAGAGGGGTCGGACAATGAATGATTTCGGTCGACCCCAGGATCAGAGAGGGGTCGACACAATTATAATGCTTTCGGTCGACCCTAGGATCGAAGTGGGGTCGACACTTTGTCTACCGATCGACCCAAGGATTTAGGAGGGGTCGACACAATAGGACCTCCAGAATGCTTTCGGTCGACCCCAGGATCAAAGAGGGGTCGACACAACTGGAACTTTCGGTCGACCCTAGGACCAAGCGGTCGACACAAGTCGTTCTCGGGAAACACTTTCGGTCGACACAACAGACGAGCGGTCGACACAAATGACTCTAGGGAATATATTGGGTCGACACAATTGGACAAGCGGTCGACACATTCATACATGCCGTTGAAAAGTCAGCCAAAACGTGGAGAATCAGATTGGTGGACGTAAAGGAAAGGTTGATTTTGTTTAATTAAGAGATAAAAAGGCATGGTGTAACAACCCTCATTTTTTTTTATTATTATTCTCTTTTAAGGAATTGTGACTTTAAGACGAAAGCGATTAAAACCTTTTTATGAAAAAATGCTTAAATGTTAGAGTATTAAAGTATTGTGGCTATTAGCAAATTAGTAGGCTGAAGGTGATGAGGAAAATAATGTTTAAGAAGTATGTGGGATGATGTTATTCAGAAAGGTTGGAAAATTATATAGGTTCGGTCGACACAATTTGCAGTCTGTCGACATAGAATAGCTTTCGGGAGTTTATTCGGTCAACCGCATGGTCAAGTGGTCGACACCTTCAAGTTCAGTCGACATAATAGACGAGCGGTCGACATAGCATAACTTTCGGGAATTCATTATGTCGACATAAGTCGACTTATGTCGACATAAGTTGGATAAGTCAGCAAAATCAGCAGAATTCTGATTGGTGGACATAAAAGGAAAATTGATTTTAATTGATAAAGGGCTTTAAGTGGGTCTTGGCTGGCATTTCTCCCTCCCAACCACGATCTCCTTCCCCCTTTTCTCCCTAGGGTTCGTGCTCTAAATCAAAGGAGGGTGAGATTGAGATAGAGAAAGAGTTTTGTGAGGAAAAAAAAAGAGTGAGAAAGTGAATGCTTCAAGAGAAGTGAAGTGAATAGCTTTGAGATTTCGTGGAGGCTGAAGCTCAAGGTATTTTCATATCCTTTAAAGTTATTGTAGGTTCAATAATGATAAAAGGATGATTTTGGTTGGATTGATGGATAAAAATGAAGGATTTCAAGTAGAATGTTAGAAAAGCAGTTGATTCTATGCAAGGTTAGGGTTTTTGAGATTCGGTCATGTTTTGGCACGAATTGGAGTTTATGACCTTCATAAGAGTTAAAGTAGACTCTTAGACAAACTCATAGCCGTTTGAATTACTCAAATTGGAGCTTTGTAGACAAAGTTATGAATGTTACAAGTTAGTAGATGGAAACTGGGATAGCACCGGTCGACATATTATCAACCTGTCGACACAAAATAACTCTCTGTAAATGGTTCGGTAGACCGCTTGACCAAGAAGTCGACATATTATGCTAAGTTATGTCGACACATATAGGTTTATGTCGACCTAATCACTGTTCAAACAGTGAATGCCTTCTATTTTTGAAGCAAAAGTTTTGAAGTTTATGTCGACCTAATCACTGTTCAAAAGTTTTGAAGCAACGGGAGCCACCCAAGAGATATTTCTGAGAAATCCAGCCACAACAACCCAAAGGATGGCAGCCAAACAAAAGGGTCAAAAGGTCCTTTGATGGCAAGGCTGAATCAAGCCAAGGGAAGCGACCACAAGTACCAAAGCAAGTTGAGTCATGCCCTAAGTGCGGATTGAAGCATAGTGGTGAGTGCCTTAAAGGATCAGGTCGTTGTTATGGGTGTGGACAGTTTGGACACCTGAAGAAGGAGTGCCCGAAAACAACAATGGTTCCAGCCAAAGTGACACCACGAGTCTTCGCACTTATTGATCCTGAGGAGGCTGGTCAGCCATCAGTCATCACAGGTACCTTATTAATTGCTGGTGTTCATGCATATACCCTTATAGATACTGGAGCTACACATTCGTTTTTATCTACTACTA
>QAOC01004278.1:63984-96603 GCA_003255005.1 Begonia fuchsioides
ATAAATATCTCGATAAATTTGTAATCGTGTTTATCGATGATATTCTTGTATATTCCAAAACGAAGGCCGAGCATGCAGACCATTTAAGAATGGTGTTATCAACATTGGAATTTCACAAACTATATGCAAAGTTTAGCAAGTGCGAGTTTTGGTTGGATCGAGTGAATTTTCTAGGCCACGTGATATCAAGAGAAGGTATTTCAGTTGATCCAGGAAAAATACAATCAATAATGGATTGGTCTCGACCGAGAACAGTGACGGAGGTTCGAAGTTTTCTCGGATTGGCCGGATATTATAGGAGATTTATCGAGGGATTCTCTAGAATTGCTATTCCCCTAACTCGCCTAACGAGAAAGGATGTAAAGTTTTGGTGGTCAGAAGAGTGTGAACAAAGTTTTCAAACATTAAAGGAAAAGTTAACCACGTCTCTAGTTTTGACACTCCCAAATGAGCTTGGAGATTATTGTGTTTATAGCGATGCGTCAAAGACAGGGTTGGGTTGTGTCTTAATGCAGGAAGGAAAAGTTATTGCATATGCTTCTAGACAGCTCAAAGTCCATGAGCAAAACTATCCAACCCATGATTTAGAGCTAGCAGCAGTAGTTTTTGCTCTAAAAATCTAGAGACATTATTTGTATGGTCGTCGATGCAAAATATTTTCAGATCATAAAAGTTTGAAATATCTATTTACGCAGAAAGAGCTTAATATAAGGCAACGAAGATGGTTGGAATTTGTTAAAGATTATGACTTAGACATAAAGTATCATCCAGGGAAAGCTAATGTGGTAGCTGATGCACTAAGTCGAAAGTCAAATTCAGCCAGCTTATTAAAGTATTGTGGCTATTAGCAAATTAGTAGGCTGAAGGTGATGAGGAAAATAATGTTTAAGAAGTATGTGGGATGATGTTATTCAGAAAGGTTGGAAAATTATATAGGTTCGGTCGACACAATTTGCAGTCTGTCGACATAGAATAGCTTTCAGGAGTTTATTCGGTCGACCGCATGGTCAAGCGGTCGACCGCATGGTCAAGCGGTCGACACCTTCAAGTTCGGTCGACATAATAGACGAGCGGTCGACATAGCATAACTTTTGGGAATTCATTATGTCGACATAAGTCGACTTATGTCGACATAAGTTGGATAAGTCAGCAAAATCAGCAGAATTCTGATTGGTGGACATAAAAGGAAAATTGATTTTAATTGATAAAGGGCTTTAAGTGGGTCTTGGCTGGCATTTCTTCCTCCCAACCACGATCTCCTTCCCCTTTTTCTCCCTAGGGTTCGTGCTCTAAATCAAAGGAGGGTGAGATTGAGATAGAGAAAGAGTTTTGTGAGGAAAAAAAAAAGAGTGAGAAAGTGAATGCTTCAAGAGAAGTGAAGTGAATAGCTTTGATATTTCGTGGAGGCTGAAGCTCAAGGTATTTTCATATCCTTTAAAGTTATTGTAGGTTCAATAATGATAAAAGGATGATGTTGGTTGGATTGATGGATAAAAATGAAGGATTTCAAGTAGAATGTTAGAAAATCAGTTGATTCTATGCAAGGTTAGGGTTTTTGAGATTCGGTCATATTGTATCACGAATTTGAGTTTATGACCTTCATAAGAGTTAAAGTAGACTCTTAGAGAAACTCATAGCCTTTTGAATCACTCAAATTGGAGCTTTGTAGACAAAGTTATGAATGTTACAAGTTAGTAGATGGAAACTGAGATAGCACGTGTCGACATATTATCAACCTGTCGACACAAAATAACTCTCTGTAAATGGTTCGGTCGACCGCTTGACCAAGCAGTCGACATATTATGCTAAGTTATGTCGACACATATAGGTTTATCTCGACCTAATCACTGTTCAAACAGTGAATGCCTTCTATTTTGTCCACGTAAGTCAACATACGTTAGTTTTCTGAATTTGGTGTCTTCTAAGAAGTTATAGTAGACTCCTTAAGGAACAATTTGACTTCTTAAGTATGACAAATAGATCAATATAGAGGGAGTTATGAATTTTGGAAGTTATAGTGAAAATAGTTACTCATGGTATAAAACTTATTCGAATGGTTTGACAATTTAGCAGGAATATTTCGTTAATTGCTGTGAAATCGGTTAATCATGTATAAAGCTAGAGTTTTTGAGATTCGGTCAAGTTTTAGCACGAATTAGAGTTTATGTCCTTCATAAGAGTTAAAGTAGACTCTTAGAATAATCTATATCCGTTGAAATAACTCAATTAAGAGCTATGTAGAAAGAGTTATGGATGTCACAAGTCAGTGAATGGAAACTGTGGAGAGTTTGGGTCGACCCCCGACAATTTGGGTCGACCGAAACTCAATTTTAAAAAGGCGACGCTTCTGTTTTGTCGACATGGGTCGACCCCTAAAAGTTTATGTCGACCCAATCACTGTTCAAACAGTGAATGCCCTATGTTTTGTCCACGTAAGTCGACATGCGTTAGTTTTCTGAATTTGGTGTTTTCTAAGAAGTTATAGTAGACTCCTTAAGGAACAATTTGACACCTTAATCATCAAGAATGGATCAATATAGAGTAAGTTTTAGATGTTTAAAGTTTGAACAGAAAGTTAAGACTTTATGCAAATTCTGATCTTAATGTGATTTATAGGTTTAAGCCATCGATTAGATTAAGAAGAAGACTAAAGTGAATCAACTCAACCTAGCTGCTAAGGTAAGTTAGCATTAAGATTATTTGGCCCTTAAGTGGGACTACATTGCAAAGATTAGGATGATTGTTTGATGTGTGCTGCATGTTTGTTCGCATGATATGTTTGGTGATGTATGCTTATTTTCATGTTATGTGATATGATTTAAGAGATGTTTTCATGATCATATGGTCATGCATCATAGTTTTACAAAATGTCTACGAACTATTTTCATGCATGGTTTTACAACGTAGTTGGAGGTAAACGGGATATGATTGGTGGTATGAGACGCTGATTATGTTTCGTCTCAGACGAATTAAGAACTTGAACATAAGAATCAGTAAAGTAAACGACCGGTGGAACCACGAGGTGGAGAGCTCGGTCTCGAGGACTGGGTGGAACCACGAGGTGTGGAGCCAGATCGATAAACCGAACATGTAAATGACCAGTGGAACCATGAGGTGGAGAGCTCGGTCTTGAGGACTGGGTGGAACCACGAGGTGCGGAGCCGGATCGATAAGTAAGAATAACGCAGTAAAGAAGATATGAAACCTTAGATACGTAAATGAAAATGTACATTGTTTTAACGACATAGCATACTCATACATTGCATTTTATAGTTATGCTTCTTACTGAGCTTTAGGCTCATAGTTTAGGCTTTGCAATGTAGCAAATGTAATGGAGGAAATGGTGCAAGTGACTGAACAAGAAGTTAGAGCAGAGGGGTTTCCAAATGATATAGTTTATTGAGCAACGACCGACGGGGAGTGATGTATGACACACACAGATATTTTATAAAAATGTTTTGAATGTTATGAATATTTTGAAGATGTAATTAAATGTATGCCCTTATTTTCGTGTGATGTATTTCAAAGCTTTTGAAATGAATGTATTTTTAAGTTAAAGTAATTGTCTTCCGCTGTACGTTTTAAGTTATTGAATGCTTATGTATTTTTTATAAAGGTGGAACTGAAATCATAGCTTTACAAGAATGTATGTTTTTCAAGTGGACGTTTTCCTTTTAAGCTATTTTACAAGCTAAAGATAGTTTTTCAGAAATTTTTAAAGTAATGAGTGTTCCACCTAAGTATGTAAGTAAGTAAGTAAGAAATCATGTAATGGACCGGTTCTTGGGTCGCCTAAGTAAGTAAGTAAGTGAAGTAAGTAAGAAAAGCAAGTAAGCGGCGTCCTGGGAATCGGTTTGTTACAGATACCATATCGTAACATCCGGTTTTTCCTTTGCTTAGTTAAATTCTTTTTTTTACCAACTTTTAACAATTTAAGGTAAAACTTATAAATTTCAAATCCTTGAGATAAATACAGCGGAAGACTTTTATTTAACTTCATCAAAACCGATTTTATTCGTAAGAAGTAACCAAAACATACTCGACCGGATTGTTAACGCAATTAACCTTAGGAGGGGGGGGGGGTGAATTAGATT
Source organism: Begonia fuchsioides (assembly GCA_003255005.1). Classification (NCBI taxonomy): domain Eukaryota; kingdom Viridiplantae; phylum Streptophyta; class Magnoliopsida; order Cucurbitales; family Begoniaceae; genus Begonia; species Begonia fuchsioides. Next base: position 68,079 of record QAOC01004278.1, read on the forward strand.
AATAAAATTTTACTCTGATGATTAAACTTTAATCAAATTCGTGCGTATGGTTTACTCAATCTAAAACTCTAATGCGGAAAAGATAAGCAACTTAATAGAGTTAAGAGAGAGAAAGATTGACACCAGATTGTTAACGCGGTTAGGCTAACCTTGCCTACGTCCGCGCTCCAAGGTACTTCCTTGAAGATTCTTCCCGCTCAATTCTTTAAGCTCACTCCGATTGACTTACGGGTGTCAATCAAACCTTTACAGTGACTCTTCTTTAGGAGAGGAGTCACCCCTCTTACAGATTTTGCTCACAGAGTCTAATACTAGGATTATGGTTACTAACCGACTCTCTCAATCACCAAGTGAATATTCAAGATAGAAATACAAAGATTGAGAGAATGAAATAATTCTCTAAAAATTGGCAGCAATTCGGCTTTCTTTTTGCTCTCCCAAAAATCCTCTCTTTCAATCGGCATTTCAGCAGCTATTTATAGATTTCGTTCTGCGCAGGCTGGATCGGTTGACATAAGTATGGGATCGGTCGACATAGATATAGCCGTTTAGACACATTCAGAAATAGCCATTGGGAGTTATCTCTTCTTTCTACTCTTGATCGGTCGACATAAGTTTTAGTGAGTTGCCGTTAGGAAGAGCTTCGGTCGACATAGATATGGCCTCTGGACATGTATGCGGTCGACACAAGATTGGCCGTTCGCATAAGTGAAGCTTTTGTAACTTGTAGAAGCGTGGTCGACTTCATGTTGCTTCTTGTCTTGAATATCTTGCGTCGACACATTCTTATAGTGGTCGACATAACATTCTTCTCTGGTTAACTCATCGGTCAACATATAACGTAGCGGTCAACATAAGTAGGTTGCTGCCCGAAGATAGGTCGATATATCTGGTAACCGGTCGACATAAGTTTATCCTCTACCTGAGGATGGATCAACATAACTGGTAATCGGTCGACATAAGTTTATCCTCTGCCTGAGGATGGGTCGACATAACTGGTAATCGGTCGACATAACCTGTAACATACTTAACAATTTCTACAAAACTCGACCGACTTGTTAGACAAAAAAGGTACCCTTCGTTGAGGGTATTTCATATACATTATTCAAATTAACTTCTCTTTAATGGTTAATCTATTAGACAACATATTAATATTCATCATAAAAAACAATGGTTACTTTAATCATAGTTAAAGCTAACAATCTCCCCCTTTTTGATGATGACAAACCACTATTGATTAACTATCCGTTTGAAAGATAATTTGAGCAAGTTCACATGTTATATGAATTTTATGTAAATTCTCCCCCGTAGTAAATGCATGCTCCCTCATAAATATACATCCATATCAAATAGCATTGCTAAATAATTAGTCATAGAATGCAAGTCATTATATGTTATCATTGCTAAATAAGAATGGATACTTCTCCCTCTTTGTCATTATAAAAAAAACATCCACAGAATAATTCATAGGAAGATGTAAACAGATAAGGACTTAATGAAAAGTATTGTTCTACACAAAGTAAGTCTCACAAAAAAAACAAGACTGAGCGTCTATTCCCAACGATATCCAACTAATGGAGATCCAGGCACGTCCAGTGATGGAGTGGGAACAAGCTGGGTAACTACAGTGGTAGGAGAGGTAAGAACCTCAGTGTCTACAGTGGATGGAATCAACACCGTATCGGGAGTGGATGTACGCTAAGGAACAGATGATCTAGTCGGAGTGGAAAATGGCTCAGCATCCGGTCCCGGTGAGGGGGTTGGCTGAATAACTGGAGCCGAAGAGAATTGTGTGTGTAACGCCCGATTTTTCTTTTGCTTCAAAATTTTTTCTTTTTCTTTGGAAACACGTGTACCAACCTTAAACAATTGAAAGTAAAACTTATCCATTTGAAATCCTCGAGTTAAAATACAGCGGAAGACTTTTATTTAACTTCATCAAAATCAATTATATTCATAATATGTAACCCAAAACATACTTATACTTTAACATTAAAACTAAGTTATTACAAAACAGTTATAACTAAACAAAATATTATACATTAGTTTGCAAACAAAACATTTTTCATTTACATGGGCCGCCCACCGGTCAAAATAGCACTAACAGCCGCAAGCTTCAGCAATGGACGTACTTCACCACTTCGAGCATCTTACCCTATATTACAAAGCTTATCTAATGAGTCTAACACTCAGTAAGTTAATCCATAACAATAAAACATTCATGTGACCTTTATGCATATACTGCTTTATAAAAACAATGCAATTTATTTCATTTTCGTGGTGTGGATCTGCCCCCTATATGACGACCATCCACAAAACTTGAATTCAGAGTTTACATCATGTATATCATCATTTCATTTCTTTTCTTTCACTTAACAGTCCAGTTAATGTTGGTAATACCGTCTAGGGGAGAGTAGGCACCATTTGGTCCAACCTCTCGGGACAGCCAAACTCAACCCCGCCCCACATGTAACTATTTACGTACGTTTCGTTCATTTCATTTCTTTCATTATTTGATCGTTGAAGGCACCACGGGAGAGAGTAGACACTGTTTGGCCTCCCTCGAGGCAGTCTAACTCGAGCTCCGCCTTCAACAACCCGTTGCATATTATCATGAAAATCATGCATGTAAATCATTTTCGTATTTTTCTTAAAACCATGATGCATGAACAATTAAAATGCATGAACACGTAAACATGAAATAAAATATACAATTCAAACATTGCAAGCATTCTAAACATGCATCTTTATTCTAACACCAAACATCAATCATTCATCATACGAGGCACACCAACATATTCTCAAATAATTTGAGGTCGGTGTATTGTGCAGTACACCCCAAACAATATAGCATATTTCATAATCATAAAATCCTAATCTTTGTAATGTAGTCCCCTTAGGGTCAATCACGTGCAACATTAACTTACCTTAGGTCCTTAGCTTTATTGAAAACTTGATCAATACGTTGCTGCACTTGAAAAACCTAAAACGCAAGTAACATTATTCATTAACTTCAAACAACCATAACTTCTTCGATAATGATCCATTTCTGATGATTAAAGTGTCAAATTGTTCCTTAAACAGTCCACTATAACTTCTTAGGAGACATCCAATTCAGAAAACTAAAGCATATTGACTTACGTCGACAAAACAGAGGGCATTCACTGTTTGAACAGTGATTTAGGTCGACATAAACTTTCTGGGGTCGACCCATGTCGACAAACAGAGACGTCGCGCTTCTGGAATTGAGTTTCGGTCGACCCAAACTACAAGGGGTCGACCCAAACTCCCCCCCAGTTTTCGTACACCAACTTGCGACGTCCATAACTTTTCCTACATAGCTCCGAATCAAGTGATTCCAACGGCTATAAATTCCTCTAAGTGTCTACTTTAACTCTTATGAAGGATATAAACTCTAAATCGTAACACATATCGACTGAACCTTCAAGACTCTAACTTTGTTCATACTTAAACGATTTCACGACAATTAACATGAAATCATTCATATCTCTCCATCAATTCAAACGATACTCTTATTTTTTATCATCAATAAACCTGAACTTAAAGATAGAAGAGTACCTTGGACTTCAATCTCCTCGGAACTTCTGAGTCTTCTCCTCTCCTCTGAAATAAATTTCTTTCTCCCTCTTCTTTCCTCTCATAGAACTTCCTTTCTTTCTCAATCTCCCTCTCCCCTCGTCAAGACGTGTAACTTAAAGTAAAATAGGGAGAAGGAACCATGCTGGTAGGGGAAAGGCCGACCATGCCTTCTTATCCCTTTAGTTAAACCAAAAACAATGTTTCTTCACGCCCACCGTCAGATTTCTCCACGTTTTTGGCTGACTTTTCAATAGCATGGATGAATGTGTCGACCCTTTCTACATCATGGGGTCGACCCAAACTCACATTTGTGTCGACCCCTCTAATTTCCTGGGGTCGACCGAAACTTAAGTTTGTGTCGACCCCACCAAATTCCTTGGGTCGACCCAAACACACAATTGTGTCGACCGAACATTGTTCATAGGTCGACCGGTAGTTAAAACTTTCATAACTTTTGTTATACAACTTAGATTTCTATGATTCAAACACCATTATTTTTTTTATTAAATATATTTTAACTTTTTAGAAGGCATATACTTTAAATTATGAGTTTAACATAATCAAATATACGAAACACCAAACATCGCTCAAAATCCATAATTCCATAGTCCGGTTTTGCTTTACCAACTTCAAATAAACATAATTTTCTCTCTGAAAGTTCAATAGAAATGATTTACCTATCGATCTTCTTAACTCGACGTCTGTTACAACTTTATAGCAGAACACTTTGCCATTTATGCTCTTCTAAGGCATGTTATGATTACAACAGAGAAACTACTCTGTTACCATGTTATTTTACATTAAACAAAAGTGAGGTGTTACATTCTACCTTCCTTAACAAAATTTTGTCCTCAAAATTTACATGTCAAAAAGTTCCGGATACTTCTTCATCATGTCTTGTTGCCTTTCCCACGTGGCTTCCTCTATAGTATGGTTTCTCCATAGGACTTTAACCAAAGGGATTTGTTTGTTTCTCAGTTCTTTTCTTTTTGAATCCAAGATCCTTATCGGTTTTTCTTCATATGTCAAAGTAGGCTCGATGTCAATACTTCTACCTTCAATCACATGAGTAGTATCGCGTACACATTTCCTTAACATTGAGATGTGAAAAACGTTGTGGATTCCAGCCATAGGTGATGGCAATTTCAACACGTAAGCTGTTGTGCCTAACTTCTTTATAATAGGGAAAGGTCCAATAAATCGTGGAATAAGCTTTCCCCTCTTTCCAAACCGCATTACTCCCTTAAAAGGCAAAACCTTTAAAAATACTTCATCGCCTTCCTCAAATTCTAACTCTCTTCGCCTTTGATCTGCATAATGTTTTTGTCGGTTTTGAGCTATTGTGATTCTTTCTTGAATAACTTTCACTTGATCAGCGGTTTGTTGTAAAATTTCTGGACCATACAACTTTGCTTCTCCAACTTCATCCCAATACAATGGAGATCGACATCTTCGTCCATACAGTGCCTCATACGGGGCCATACCAATTGTTGATTGGTAGCTATTGTTATATGCAAACTCCACTAGTGGCAACATCTTACTCCATGTAGTTTGAAGGCTATATGACTTCCAAGCTTACATTGATCCTAAGCAAGTGAGGAGGAAGGTTGGAATAAAGGCTAAGTAACTCTAGCAAGGCACCAACACCAAAGACAACAAGGAAGATTGGATATTACTCACCAAAATCCCAAGAAGCCGTGAGGAAAGAGGGTTTGAGAGCCTCAAAGCTTCTGCAAATTTTCCAATACTTTTCTATCTTTCAAAATGCCGAGAAGAAAGGAATAAAACCCTTCTTCCCACGAGCTACATGGAGAAAATAATTACTACCTACGTTTCAAGTACTTAGCAAACCTAAAAGCATGGCAAGTGGGCCCCTCCTTTGACTTCTACACTTCAAGGAGAGATGGAACTCTAAGGTATGGTGTACCCCCATTCCTTAATGTTCCCTAATCTTTCACACTTGCTTCCACGTAATTTAGCACAAAAATAAAATGGATGACAAGTTTCTTGCATGGTTTCTACGAAAAACCATGCAACTATTTTACAAAAGGTACAAGTAATTCAAGCAAAGCAAAATATCTCCTAGAAGTGAACAAGCACACCCCCAATGCTGATCCACCCTTGCCTTGGATTTGTTGGACTCTAATCTCTTCTCGGGTTTGTTGGCCTCCAACCCGAGCTCAAAGTGTGGAAAGGTTTTAGGCATGGCTCGGTCCACCACTTGAAGGAGTGCTCAAAACTAATCGGTTTTGTTCAATTGTATCCTCTTTGGGCCACCCTTGAACAGCTTCCTCCTTGGTCCACAATTGTATAGCTTTCCCTCCCATGCTGGCCATAGTGTAGTCGGTATTCCCTTCCTTCGGAGTGGGACAAGGCCGAGGCTCGGGTAGGTTGTTCCGGCAAGGAACATTATGGACTTCGGTTGTCAATTCCTTCTCTTCAAATTCCCAATGCAAGCAATGTTTGGGAAACTCTTTGTCATGAGTTGAGGGAGCATCTAAGAGGTCCAAAGGGGGAAATGTCACACCTGCAAAATCGACAAACATGTTAGCAAAACTTCTTACTCAGCTACGGGTGGTCATTCCCTCCGGCGGATGGTGGCGCCCGGGCATATCATCTTGGGAGCTCTCTTGATCTTAGGACACTCAGACTTATAGTGTCCCACTTTTCCACATTCAAAGCAAGTGATTTCCTTATTTTTCTCATTTGTTGCTTTGTCACTTCTTGAGGCACGGATTCCCTTCATCCTTCTCTTTTGAAGGAATTTGTTGAATCTCCTTGTTATGAGGGCTATCTCTTCCTCTTCTTCCTCACTTTCTGTTTCTTCTTGTTTACTCGAGGAAGCTTTGAGAGCAATATCCTTCTTCTTGTATATCTCTTTCTCTTTTAGTTCTTTCTTCTCATTGGCTTGCATAGTCAACTCATGGGTCATCAAGGATCCAATGAGTTCTTCAAGTTTCAGCACTTTGAGGTCCTTGGCTTCCTGAATTGCTGTCATCTTTGGTTGCCAAGCTGGAAGCAGAACACGAAGAACTATTCGCACGCATTCCTCCTATGTATATACCTTACCAAGAACCTTTAGGCTATTGATCAAGTTAGTAAAAGAGTGTACATACAACCAATAGACTCACCCCTATCCATGGTGAATAACTCATACTCATGGACTAGTAAATTGACTTTACTTTCTTTTACTTGATTGGTACCCTCGTGAGTAACTTCAAGTAATCGCCATATTTCTCTAGCGTTTTCACAACCTTGAATTCTATTAAATTCATTACTAGAGAGAGCACAATATAGCATGTTCATGGCTTTAGCGTTTAGACTAACATTTTTCAAATCTTGATCATTGTATTCAATTCTAGTCTTAGGCACCCTAACATCATTTTCTAATTTTGTAGGAATAAAGGGGCCATCTTCTATAATGTTCCAAATGCCAAAGTCCATTGCTTGAATAAATATTATCATTCTAGTTTTCCAATACACATAATTATTTCCATCAAATAGGGGCGGCCTAGTTGTGGATTAACCTTCGATGTTAGTGCTATTCATATTAAAGACCACATGATTATCACAATAATTATAGGTTAATCAATTCAATATTCCTGCTATGATATCAATTGTAGGATCGAGATTAACCTAAAAGAGAGGGGGGGGGGGTTGAATTAGATTAATAAAATTTTACTTCGATGATTAAACTTTAATCAAATTCGTGCGTATGGTTTACTCAATCTAAAACTCTAATGCGAAAAGATAAGAACTTAATAGAGTTGAGAGAGAGAGATTAACACTGGATTGTTAACGTGGTTTGGCCAACCTTGCCTACGTCCGCGCTCCAAGGTACCTCCTTGAAGATTCTTCCCGCTCAATTCTTTGAGCTCACTCCGATTGACTTACGGGTGTCAATCAAACCGTTACAACGACTCTTCTTTAAGAGAGGCGTCACCCCTCTTACAAATTTCGCTCACAGAGTATAATACTAGGATTATGGTTACTAACCGACTCTCTCAATCACCAAGTGAATATTCAAGATAGAAATACAAAGATTGAGAGAATGAAATGATTCTCTAAAAATTGGCAGCAATTCGGCTTTCTTTTTGCTCTCCCAAAAATCCTCTCTTTCAATCGGCATCTCAGCAGCTATTTATAGATTTCATTCTGCGCAGGCTGGATCGGTCAACATAAGTACGAGATCGGTCGACATAGATATAGCCGTTTAGACTCATTCAGAAATAGCCGTTGGGAGTTATCTCTTCTTTCTCCTCTTGATCGGTCGACATATCTTTTGATCGGTCGAAATAAGTTTTAGTGAGTTGTCGTTGGGAAGAGCTTCGGTTGACATAGATATGGCTTCTGGACATGTATGCGGTCGACACAATAGTTTAGCGGACGACATAGATATGGCCTCTGGACAATGCGGTCGACACAAGATTGGCCGGCCGACATAAGTGAAGCTTTTGTAACTTGTAGAAGCGTGGTCGACTTCATGTTGCTTCTTGTCTTGAATATCTTGCGGTCGACACATTCTTATAGCTGTCGACATAACATTCTTCTCTGGTTAACTCATTAGTCGACATATAATGTAGCGGACATAAGTAGGTTGCTGCCGAAGATAGGTCGACATATCTGGTAATCGGTCGACATAAGTTTATGCTCTGCCTGAGGATGAGTCGACATAACTGGTAATCGGTCGACATAAGTTTATCCTCTACCTGAGGATGGGTCGACATAACTGGTAATCAGGCAACATAACCTGTAACAGACTTAACAATTTTTGCAAAACTCGACCGACTTGTTAGACAAAAAAGATACCCTTCGTTGAGGGTATTTCATATACATTATTCAAATCAACTTCTCTTTAATGGTTAATCAATTATACAACATATTAATATTCATCATAAAAAACAATGGTTACTTTAATCATAGTTAAAGCTAACAATCGTGCTGGAAGTGGAGAATGGCAGACCATGCCTTCTTATCTCCTTAATTAAACAAAAATCAACCTTTCCTTTAAGTCCACCAATGAAAACTCTACATGTTTTTGTTGACTTTTCAACTCAAATTGGGGAAGGAGTTGTTTGTGTCGACCGCTCGATCTTTGTGTCGACCGAAGGAAGTTTCCGAGAGTGACTTGTGTCGACCGAAGGAAGTTCCCGAGAGTGACTTGTGTCGACCCCTCTTAAATCATGGGGTCGACCTAAAGTATTCAATTGTGTCGACCCCTCCTAAATCCTGTGGTCGACCTAAAGTATTCAACATCGGAAGGGACTAGTAGAGAGAACGAAAGCTCAATCGATAAATTGGTACATCTAGTTTGACGCCAATTTCAATACTTGAAGGAATATAGAGAAAGGGATGCTCAGAGTAACGAAAGGCGGTGCAACCAAAGTGAGTTTAGCTAGGAGAGGTTCAACCGCCTTCACCCACAAAATTTTAATGGACAATCAGCTGATCCTTCCCTGATTTGAGTTGAAAAGTCAACCAAAACGAGTAGAGTTTTCATTGGTCGACCCCAGGATTTAAGAGGGGTCGACACAAGTCACTCTCGCGAACACATTCGGTCGACACAACGGACGAGCGGTCGACACAAATGACTCTCGAGAACTTCCTTTGGTCAACATAAACAACTCCTTCCCTAATTTGAGTTGAAAAGTCAACCAAAACATGTAGAGTTTTCATTGGTGGACTTAAAGGAAAGGTTGATTTTTGTTTAATTAAGGAGATAAGAAGGCATGGTATGCCATTTTACTTCAAGCATGATTTCTTCTCCCTATTTTCCTCTGAGCTCTCACGTCTTGATCAAAGGGAGAGTGAGATTGAGAAAGAAAAGAAGTTATGTGAGAGAAAATAGTGAGAAAGTGGGATATGTCAAGAGAGGTGAGGTAGGAAACTCTAAAGCTTTTGTGGAGACTGAAGTTCAAGGTAATTTTCTACCCTCTAAGTTTTTGTTAGGTTCAGTAAGGATAATATGACGTATTGGTTTGGTTGGTGGATAAATATGAATGATTTCATATTAATTTCTATGAAATTGGTTAATTATGCGCAAGGTTTTGGTTTTTGTGATTCAGTCAATATGTGATAGGCATTGGAGTTTGTTTCCTTCATAACAGTTAAATTAGATTCCTAGAGTGGTCTATAGTCGTTTGAATCACTCAATTTGAAGCTTTGTAGAAAAAGTTATGGACGTCGTAAGTTAGTGTACAGAAACTGGGGAGAGCTGCGGTCGACCCCTTATAGGTTGGGTCGACCGATTCTCAAATTAAAACACATGGTCTCTGTTTTTTCGACATGGGTCGACCCCTTATAGGTTGGGTCGACCGATTCGGGGTTCAAACAGTGAATGCCCTTTGTTTTGTCCACATAAGTCGACATACGTTAGTTTTGTGAATTTGGTGTCTTCTAAGAAGTTATAGTAGACTCCTTAAGGAACGATTTGACACCTTAATCATCAAAAATGGATCATTATCGAGGAAGTTATAGTCCTTTGAAATTTGGAATAGAAAGTTAAGATTTTATGCAATTTCTGATTCTTATATGATTTACATGTTTAGGTCATTTATTAGATTAAAAAGGGACTCAAGTGGATTGATTCAAGAAAACAGCTAATGTAAATTAATGTTGCATGTGATTGGCCCTAAGGGGACTACATTACAAAGATTAGGATTTTATGATTTTGGAATATGCTGGATTGTTTGGGGTGTAGTGCACAATACACCGACCTCAATTTATTTGAGGATATGTTTGTGTGGTATGTTTGATGATCGATTAATTTTTTGTATTAGAATAAAGATATATGTTTAGAATGCTTGCAATGTTTGAATTGTATATTTTATTGCATGTTAACATGTTCATGCATTTTAATTGTTCATGCATCATGGTTTTAAGAAAAATACGAAAATGATTTGCATGCATGATTTTCATGATAATATGCAACGGGTCGTTGAGGGAGGTGCTCAAGTTAGACTGCCTCGAGGGAGGCCAAATGGTGTCTACTCTTTCTCGTGCTACCTTCAACGATCAAATAATGAAAGAAATGAAATGAACAAAATGTACGTAAATAGTTATATGTTGGGCGGGGTTTGAGTTTGGCTGTCCCAAGAGGTTGGACCAAATGGTGCCTACTATCCCCTAGACGGTATTACTCACATTAGCTGGACTGTTAAGTGAAAGAAAAGAAATGAAATGAAAGATACTGAAACTGCATTGTTTTTATAAAGCAGCATATGCATAAAGGTCTCATAAATGTTTTATTATCATGGATTAACTTACTGAGCGTTAGGCTCATTAGATAAGCTTTGTAATGTAGGGATAAATGCTTGAGGTGGTGAAGTACGTCCATTGCGGAAGTTTGCAGCTGTTAGTGCAATTTTGACCGGTGGGCGACCCATGTAAATGGAAATGTTTTGTTTGAAAACTAATGTATAATATTAAATTTAGTTTATAACTATTTTGTAATAACTTGGTTCTAATGTTAAAGTACAAGTATGTTTTGGGTTACTTATTATGAATATAGTTGGTTTTGATGAAGTTAAATAAAAGTCTTCCGATGTATTTAATCTCAAGGATTTCAAATTGATAAGTTTTACCTTAAATTGTTAAAAGTTAGTACACGTGTTTACAAAAAAATTTAGCAAGGGAAAAATGGGACGTTACAATATGGTATCAGAGCACACCGGGTTTTAAAATCGTTTCTGCAGAATGCCTAACAACACAAACTTTCACATGGAGATACTTCATACACTGTAAGTTTATTAATGATTATATTATTGTTTGTATTTATGGGTTGCTAAATTGTTAAGGCTTAGTTCAATATGCCGAGAGGACAAAGAAGGGAAATGGAAGGCAGAGATGATGCAATTAAAAAGCTATTTGATATAGTAGATTGTCAGTTTCAGCAATTAGAACGATACATGGCAAAGGAAGAACAATGAGGTTTTCGTTCGAATGTTGCTGGATAGTTAAGTTGTGAAAGATTTCGACGATTTCATCCACCTGGAAACCTAGAACTATAAACCTTGGATTGTTGAACCCTAGAACCCTTAACCCTGGACATGTAACCATAAAACCCTAGTACCGAGGACCTTGGAACTATAAATACTTAACTCTGAAACCCTAATCTCTTGAACCCTAATCCTTGAACCATGGAACCTCTTGAACTTTGGAACTCTAAACCATGGAACCTTAGGACCTTTGTACTTGAACCCTTAACCTTGGAATCCAAGAACCTTAAACCCTAGACCTTGGAAACCTCGAACCATAGACCGTGGACCCTAGAACCCTTAACTTTGGACCCTAGGAACCTGAACCCTAAACCCTAGAACCCTAGAAACCATGAATCTAGACCCTTAGAACTATAAACCATTGACCTTAAAACCCTAGGACTTTAGAACTTTAGAACTTTGAACCCTGGAACCCTAAAACAATGAACCCTTGATTCTAAGACCCAAAATCTTGAACCATTGAAACATAGAACCTTGAACCTCAGAGCCTTTAGCCTTGTACCTTAGAACCTTAGAACCCTTGAACCCTGAACCATTGAAACTAGACCTTCAGCTCTTAATCCTCAATGTTGTAACCTTTTAACCCTAAACCTTGGAACACTGAACCCTAAAGCTTAGAACCATGAACCCTATAACCCTTAACCTTGAACTTGAATCCCTGAAACCTTATCCTCAAAAGCTTAAACCCTGAACCATGTAACATTTGAATATTTAACTAGGAACCTCGAAACCCAGAACTATAGTACCTTAAACCATTAACAATTGACCCTAGGACCATCGAACCCTCAAACTATTAACCTTGAAACCCTAGAACCCTGAACCCTAAACCCTCGAACAACAAACCTTGGAAACCTAAATCCTAAATCCTAAACCCTTGAACCCTGGAACATTGAACCCTGAACCTTTAACCTTGAAACTTGGAACCCTTGAATCCTAACCTTAAACCCTAGACCCTAGAACCCTAGAACCCTTGAACACAAAACCCTAGACCCTTTAACCCTGAACACTTGAACCCTGAACCCTAAACCCTAGACCTATAACTCTAGAACCCATTAAACCTTGAACTTCAAAACCTTAAACCCTCAAACCCTAGAACCCATTGAACCCTGAACTTAAAACCTTGAAACTCTTAAACCCTAGATCCCTAAACCTTGAAACTTGGAACCATGAACCTTAGAACCATGACCCTTGGAACCCTGGACTCTTAACCCTAGAACCCTGAACATTGGAACTTGGTACCCTAAACCCTAAACCATGAGCCCTGCAACCTTGGAACCTTAAAATTTTGAAACCTTGAACCCTAAAGCCTGAACCCTAGAACCCTTAAACATTGGAGCCTTTATCCCCGGACCTTGGAATCTAGAACCCTAAAATCTTGAACCTTAGAACCATGAAATTGTGACCCCAAGAACAATGAACTATAAAACCTAGAACCATGAACCATAGAACCTTGAACCTTGGGATCTGAACCATGAACTTAAACCAAGGAACCCTGAACCATGAATCCTAGAACCTTGAACCCTTATTGCTGGAACTTTGAACTATATAACTATGAACACCTAGAGCCCCAAACCTTTGAACCCTAGAACTCTAAAACCCCAAACCTTTAACCTTGGAACCCTTAACCCTTAATCCAAGATCCCTGAACCAATAACCCTATAATCTTGAAACATGAACCCTAGACCTTGGATCCTTGAACCTTGAACCTTGAACCTTGAACCTTGAACATTAGAAACTTGGATCTCTAAACCCCTCATCCTAGAACCCCAGAACCAAGAACCATGAACCATGGAACTCTAAACCATAGAACCTTGAACACTAGAACAAAGAACCTTAGAACTCTGAATCCTAAACCTTGAACCTTGAACCATGGAACCCTTGAACCTTAAACACTTAACTATGAAACCATGAAACCTGCACCCTGAACTTGGAACATTGAAACCTAGGACCCTGAACCCTAAAAATTGAAACCTTAAACTATGGAATCCTTAACCATGGAACCCCTAAACATTGAACCTAGAACCCTGAAGCCATGAACCCTAGAATCCAAAACCTTGAACTTGAACCCTTGAACTTTCAATCATCAACCCTTAAATCTTGAACCCTTGAACCATGATTTTGGACCCTAGAACCTATTGAACCCTAAACCTTGAACTTCGAACCTTGAATCATAATCCTTGAACCATAGAATCCTAAAACCCTAGAACCATGAACCTTGGAACCCCACACCCTAGATCCTTTAACCTTGGACCTACCCTTAACCATGAACCATGGAATCCTAGAACCCTTTACCTCAAACCATGGAACCCTCAACCCTTGAATCGTGAAACCTAAACCATGGAACCTTGGAATCTTTGTACCTTGAACCATGAACCCTTGAACCCCCTAGAACCATGAAACCCTTGAACCCTGAACACTGTGCCCTTCATGCTCAAACAATGAACCTTGGAACCTTGGAATTCTAAACCTTGGAACCCTCGATCTTGGAGCCCTAGAACTCTTGACCCTAAACCCGAGAACCTTTAAAGTTGGAAATTGGAGCACTAAACCCTAGAATCCTAAATACCCTGAACCTTTAACCTTGAACCATGGAACTCTAAAACCTTGAACCATGAACCGTAGAACCCTAAACCATTGAACTTTAGAATCTCTATACCTTGAACACTAAACCCTCGAACCCTAGACCCTAGAATCTTGGAAGCCTAAATCCTCAACCAGAGAATCTTGGAACTTTAAATCTTGATCCCTAGAACCTTGGTACATTGAACCTTAAACCTTAGAACCCTTAAACATGGACCATGGAACTTGAACACTTAACTTTATAGCCTACACCCTAGAATCCTGAACGTTGGAACTTTGAACCCTAGAACCCTTGAACCTTGAATATTGAAATCTTGAACACTAAACACTGAACCCTAAACCATAGAACCTTAGAACCCTACAACCCTTAAACCCTCAAAACCTTGAACCCTGGAACCCGAACCCATGAATTTTTTACCATCCAACCTTGAACTCTTAACCCTAGATTTCTAGAACCGTAAACAATGGTACTCTAATTGCTTAAGCCTAGACCAAGGAACCCTAGACCTTAGAACGTTGCACCTAAAACCCTATAACCTCTTGAAACCTAAAACTTCAAACTCGGTAACCCTTTAACCCTAGAAACCTGAACCCTGAGCCATGGACCCTAAACCTTGAACCCTAGAACCTTAAACACTAGATTGTGGAACCTTGAACCCTCAAAATCTGGAACCGTGGAACCCTGGAGCCCTGGAACTTTGGAACTCTAAAACATAAAACTTGGAACCCTTAATCCTAGAACACTAAACCCTTAACCCTAGAACCCTGTACCTTTGAAGCATAAACCCTGAACCTTGTAACCATGTCACCTGAGACCTTGAACCTTGGAAACTAGTACTCCAAACCTTGGAGCTCTAAAACATAAACTCTCAAACCCTAGAACCTTGACCTGTGGAACCCTTAACCCTAAACCTAGCATCCCTAAAACCCTTGAACGCTAAAGCTTTAACCTTGAACCCCAAACCTTGGAACCCTCAACCTGAACCTTGAACAAAAATATTGTTTAGCACCTCATTCTATCTACCAATCGATGGCGAAACCAAGGTTGTAAATAGAAGCTTGGGAATGCTCTTAAGAAGGATTATTAGCAAGAAACTTACAGATTGGAATGTTCATTTACAATTTGTAAAATTTTCTTATAACTAGAGTTTGCCCAATTCAACACAAAAGACTTTGTTTCAGGTTGTTTATGTCTTCAACCCTCACACCCCAATGGAAATTTTTCCTCTCACCATCAAGGATGTTGTCAATCCTACTGCAGTTGAGAAGGCTAAATTAAAGAAAGACATGCAGGAGCAAGTGAGAAAAAACTTAGAGAGAAAGAATGAATCACATGCCAAACCAGGAATTGAGCAAGAAAGGGGTAGTATTATACGGGAGATCTTGTGTGGCTACATTTGAGAAATGAGTGGTTTCCCAACCTCAAGAAATCAAAACTATTACCTATAGCCAATGGACCATTCAAAGTGTTGTAATGAGTTAACAATAATGCTTATAAATTGGAGTTATTGGAAGATTATAAAGTTTTAGCAACTTTTAATGTGCAAGATACGTTCCTCTATGTTCATGAAGAAGGAAGCAGTAAGGAGGAACCCTCATTGTATTTCAGAACAAATCTTATACTACCTGGAGAGAATGATGTCTCACATTTGGAAAATCACCAGAACGAGCCAAGTTCACAATTTAACTAACTTGTTTGCTTGTTTTGTATGTAAACACTTTGAGAATATTTAAGAGAAAAAAGTTTCCTTAGAGGACAAAGAATTTCCAAAGTGCCCATGATAAACCTTTTTGCCCAGCCACTTTTGAAGTCAGTAACATGAGGTGAAGACCTTCTTTTGGAGTCTCTATGACATGCCATGGATTGGCATCCCGAGCGGAATACTCATCCGAGCCTGAGCTCGGGAATTTTCTAATTTGTGTGTTAATTTTGTAGGAAAAATACTTAAAGATTTACACATTTATAAGCCAATTTTGGAAGATCAAGAAAGAAAAAAATATGTTATAACTTTGCTTGGAGAAGAGGCATAACTTCAACCAAAACTCGAGGAGTCTAGACCCGAACCCGCATTTGATCCCGGTTGAAGATGCTCGTTGCGAGAGGGTTTCCCTGCTTAGACGGACCCACAAAGCTTTTTGTCTTTTTTTTGATGATCTTGGCGGACTTCAATCAAACGACTCCTTCTGAGGCAAGATAGCTAACTTCTAAAGCTTTTCAACAAAAGGTAGAAGATTAAAATTGGATGTCGTTGGCCTAGTCAACTACAGCAAACACATAGAGGGTAGCACAACCTACCCGGGAAACAATCTTATTAGTTTTTTTTTCACGTGTTTGTTGCATGGGAAATTCTAGGGTTATCTAATTATTATTTGGGAGGGCATTTTGGACATTTCCTAGGAGCTTAATGAGCTGATGGATGAGCATCCCATGAAGGCTCCTCATTGGTCCATCTTTGATGCCATGGATTGTGCTTCTTGGAGATGTTTTGGGCAGTCCGATGAAGAATGTGTTGTTGCTTAGTTTTCTTATTTAATCTTACCTATGCTGAATGTAATTCTCAGATTTGAATTTAGAAGATTTTTCTTTTCAAATTTTGAATCTCCCCCTTTGGAGTTTTTCCTCCAAAGACTCGGTCTCCGGAACCCATATTCCGGACACCGAGAGACAACCAGAGTTGGTCATCCTTCCGAGCCAGGATGACCTATCCTTACCACATTTCTCAAGCCATATTCATGGTCTAAGGGTGAGAGTGTGGATCATCAGCCAAACATCCATTTTTACGTGAAAGGAACCACCTTTTACTGCACATCCCCATATCCAGCCATTCCGCATCCATCTCCCATCTCTCCTCCACAACTCCAAAACCATCCGTGAGAATTTTTCAAATTTTTGAGGCATTCTTTCACTCTTATTCATTTAGAAAACTTCCAAATTTCAGCTCCAAACTCATCCCTGTTTACAAGTTACAATCATTCAAATTCATCCTCGTTTTCCCTGATCTACCGAGAAAACCCTAAATTAACCCCTTAACCGTTTTCACCATCATCTGCATATCTTTAAATCCGTGCGTGAGAATCCCGTAATGTTTGGAGACCATACCCTTCCTTCATTTCTTAATTGCTCCTCCAAATTTCGTTAAACATCTCACTCCTGTTTCCGAGATCCAAGTGCCCAAAGTTTATCCTGAATCTAATTTTTCGGGTAATCCCTAAAAATCTGCCAATCCAAAATATTTCCATTATTCCCATCCCTTATTTCGTGTCACTCTAGCAACCCACTTTTTTCTAAAAATTTGGTTGGTGTCTCTCATTTGACCTCACCTTATTCCCATTACAAAAAAGCTAGCAAAATCCCCTTTTTTCTTTTGTGTCAAATCAATTACCTTTCATGTCACATTTTTTTGGAGCCACCAAGTGATAGACTTTTACTTTTTATGATCTTTACCTCATGTATTGAGATCTTAGCAAAATCACTTCAACCTTCATCTTTGCATCCATCAAGTTAAAGACTATCACCATTCTTATCACCTACAACTCTTATAATCACGTTTGGACATGCAATGGAAGGAAACCATTTGGGATCATTCACATTACTTTTTCATATCAGAGTACTTTTCCAGCATATTTTTGTTAAACTGTAAATAAGCATCATCATGATGCATGTAAATTAGAGGCTATAAAAGCTCTATAAGCCCTCCTTAGTACATTTTATAAAGGTTGTTGAACCTGTAATATCAAAAGTTTTGCTTGCTTTAGTTTATTGAGGAATCTTCCAAACACCCTTTCTTATGGGTTTTATGGGTTTTTACTTTTTGATTAGTAGCCAACTCTCTTCCTTCACGTTAAGGAAGTTTATTTTCCTCTATGTAGAGCTGGCAAACGAGCGAGCTGGCTCGCTCAGCTCGCTCGACACTGTAGCAAGCTCGAGCCGAGCCCAGGATTCGGGCTCGCGAGCTCGAGCCAAGCTCGTGAACCAGGCTCGTAGCTCGGCACTGTAGCCAAAAATGAACTCGTTCCCGTTCCAAACGTCGTCTTTGTTCATAGATCTATTCGTCCATCGCCGAAAATGATGATTATCGGCCGTCAAAAGTTTGATTTAGTTAGCGAAATTAATTAAAAATAGTTTTTAGCATATGAAAGTATGTTTATTTTTCTTGCAAAATAAGCTAATATAACTTCTATCCCATTATTATGTGTTTATCACATTTTTTTTAATCTTTTAGCATATGAAACTATAAATCATTTTCAGCTCGATTAGGCTCAGGAGTTGGGCTCGCTTGGCTCGAGGCTCGATAGCTCGCTCGAGCCAAAAATTTTGGGAAAAAGCTCGACAGGCTCGGCTCGAATAGGCTCGACAGGCTCGTCTCGAATAGCTCGGCAGGCTCGACAAGCCAGACGAGACCGGGCTCGGCTCGCTCGAGCAGGCTCGTTTGCTGGCTCTACCTCTATGTGATGTTAGTTAGCTACTAAGAAGTCTCTAGAATTAGTTTCCTTCCTTTTTTATTTTCAAGATGAATGTAGTCACTCAACTGGGGTTGATTCCTTTAACCGAATGTGGCTATAACTTAAGCTTACTTAAAGTCTATAAATATCTCACTTGAGGATAGTTGTAATCAGCTTTGTGATATTTGAAATTATATTGCATTGGCATTTCTTTGGAATTCATTTCCTAAGTACCCTTCCGATGAAACTCCGGTGAGTCATATTCGGCCGTCCGAGAAGAACCTTCAATTCAGCTTACTTCCAAGCTAGTAAGTTGAGTTTTTCTTGCTACTTTCCATCATCCTTGCAAGGAAGAAAGGTTAATAGCAAGTTCCATTTAGCTCTTCACTTCATTTCATGATCTCATCCTCCATGCCAATGCATTCATCAAAGTTCTCTCAATCGGATAGTTGATAGAGAGAGTTCACCAACTTCTATTCATATCTCCTCCCTGATCTTGATTTGAAACTTCTTTTTTTGAAGGAGAGAATCCTTCATTATCCTTCATCAAACTCTTCAAAAATAGCCATAAATTCCTCCTCCCAAATCACAATCCAATCTCCATAAAATTGGCCGACCCTTACCACAACTAGTTCATTTGTCCTTAATCCGAGAACAAATGAATTATGATCACTTAAATCGTACTTATCTTAACTAATTAATTCAAATTTGTTATAATCTAATTCATCATGATTACTAAACCCTAATGACCCCATAATTTTCACTAATTCAATCATGATTAAGTATTAATCCTATAGTGACATGTGCCATATTCCAGTTCACCCTCTTTTTCTACTTTTAGTTCAATCGACAAGTGGTACAAAAGAATAAATTGAAATTTGATTGACATTAGAGTATATGGAGCAACCAGTTTGAATTCTTAATTACTTGACCACAAACTTCAAAAATACTTGATTCAAAATCTTATGATGCCATTATAAAGAGTTTGCAAAAAAAATTATTTGACCGAAATATGTACTCTACTTCATGATTTCAATTTTTCAAAAAACTGCTAGAAAAGAATCAAACAACTTCAATAAAGGTGACCCCTAACATCCACGTCGATGGGTTATAATTATTTTTTATCTTTGAAACTCTGTGAATTCCCTGCTTGACATAAGAAAAACGAAAAATCTAAGAAACTTAAGATGAAAATCTTTATTTGCAAAATACCTTGACGTTCAACCAAAGGATATAAAAAATGACCTTAAAATATTCAATAACGTCACTTGAGTTGCTGCCCATCGATCCAAAGTATATCACTTGCCCATGCGTTCAATAAAATTAAATAACCAACAAAATATAGAAGCACTGTGATTTAAGACATATGATACATAAAGCTGTATTTGTAAGAGAAAAAAGTAACATTTATTACACCACTGAAAATTTACCTCATGGAGTGCTTCAACTAAATCAATGTTGGTGGATGGTGCAAATGATCGTTCTTTCTGTATTCGGAATGTTTTGAATAGGTTGCTTGAAAATTGCAGCAGCTTTAGCTTCGAAACAAGTTATAGGTTCATCCATATAGAGATAATGGAAGGATGGACAATGAGCTCCACTGCTATGTCAAGGCGCTTACGTTGCTCGGTTGATAGATTGAGCACTCTAGGTATCCCAAATAAAGAGTCCTCTATATTAACGAGCTCAATGGTTTCAAGTACTTGATTTAAAAATTCCTTCCATATTTCAAAGCAGAATTTTTTAGTACCATGAGTGTATAACAAACATAACATAATGTGCTTGTCAATAGAGGAAGAAGTTACCACTTTCGTCTTTCCTTCAACATCGGGACAAAGATGCCACCATGAAGAAAACATGATGCAACAATGCAAAAAAGATGATGGATTATTCAACATTGATTTGTGGTGAATGGGTGTCCATTTGCTCACATTAACTAGAGATCCTTGGAAAAAAAATTTGAACTTTAGGATACTCACCAATCTTCATATCCTTAGATGTAGCCGGTGGTTTTTCTTCTAGCAAGAACAGTTAGTGGAGCTGTTTTCCCAGCTCCACTAACTCCCATCAATGCAGTGAGAACTCCAGGTCTCAATACTCCAGTGACATCAGAGAGAAGTTTGAGTTTTTTCATGATACTCATCGCTGCCCTATATTTGGGAGAGCTTTTCATGTGAGGTGTATGCAGAATATACAGCATAAGAAATATAACAATAGATTGACTTGAATGTTGCAAGACAGTGAGATGAAATTACAATTCAAGAAAGTTAAAGCCAAGTAAATCCAACATTGAAAAATAATTCAAGCGCAAACAATGCAGTAAGTGATATTCAGTAATAGTATCCATCAAAGTTCATCCCACGACTTCCCAATATTTCTTGGGCTATGGTAGCATTGGCTGAAAGCCTCTACTATAAAAGATGTGTAATGCAATTAGAATCAACAAAATGTTTATAAAATAGGAATTGTAGAAATTGGACAATTTATTTATTGGATTTGGTACTTGTCATCTGCAACTACAGGCTGAGAATTTTGTTGATGGAAGGGCTAATCTCTCCATATGTAATCGGGGAGACCCAAAATATCTAGCAAAACAAAGCCGGCATAGAGGCTGCACTAACCCAGGTCATTAGCTTTATTATTTCACTTGACCTCAAGAACATGCTGGAAAAAAGTTCAATAGAAAAATGAGGGGTTCTCATGGTAATCGATGACAAATCCTCCAAATAACAGGACAAAAAATATTATAAAGCGACCACCTTGAACCCTTGAAGCCTGAGTCCTGAACCTTAAACTAAACTTTGGACCTTGAACTCTTAACCCTGAACTTCTTAAATCCTAGAAACCTGAACCTTGGAACTTTAGAATCCTACACCCTGAACCCTGGCACTCTGAATGTAACAACCCTCATTTATTTTAAGAATTTGTAACTTTAAGATGGAAGTGTTTAAGATTTGTTTTACGAATGTTGGGTAAATATTGAAGAATTAAAGTATTGTCGATATTAGCAATTTAGTAGGTTGAAGGTGATGAAGAAAATAAGGTTTAAGGAGGGTATAAGTAATGACATTATTTGGAAAGGTTAGAAAATCTTCCCCCAGGATCGAAGAGGGGTCGACACAATGTAACTTTCGGTCGACCCCAGGATCAAGGAGGGGTCGACACAATATAGCCATCTGAAGTACTAACGGTCGACACAAATAATTCTCGGGAATAGATTCGATCGACACCATGGATGAGCGGTCGACATTTTCCCGATTTGAGTTGAAAAGTCAGCCAAAACGTAGAGAATCCTGATGGATGGACGTGAGAGAAACATTGATTTTTGTTTAATTAAAGAGATAAGAAGACATGGTCTGCCATTTCCCTACCAGCACGACTCATTCTCCCTATTTTACTTTAAGTTCTCATGTCTTGACAAGGGAGAGTGAGATTGAGAAAGAAAAGAGATATTGTGAGAGAAAAGAGTAAGAAAGTGGAAAGGTGAAGTGGAAAACTCTGAAGTTTTCGTGGAAGCTGAAGTTCAAGGTATTATTCTATCCTCTGAGTTTCTTTTAGGTTCAGTAAGGATAATATGACGGTATTAGTTGAATTGATGGATAAAAATGAAGGATTTCATGTAGATTGTTAGAAAATTAGTTGATTGTGTGCAAGCTTAGGATATTTGAGATTTAGTCAAATGTTAGCAAGAATTTGAGTTTATGTCCTTTATAATAGTTAAATTAGACTCTTAGAGTGATCTATAGTCGTTTGAATCACTCAATTCTGAGCTATGTAGACAAAGTTATGGATGTTGTAAGTTTGCAGACGAAAATTGGGAGAGGAATTCGGACGACCGTTTTGTAAGTTAGGTCGTCCGTTTTGTACGGTCGACCGGTTCCCAATTTCCACTCTCTATTTATGAACGTGGTCGACACATTGATTTAAGCGATCGACCTATTCCCGATTTTAAAAACGCATGCTCTCTGTTTTGTCAGCATGGGTCGACCCCTCTAAGGTTGGGTTGACCGATCCTTGGTTTCCAGAGATGCATGCTCACTATTATGTCAACATTGATCGACACTTTATGCTACGTTAGTTTTGTGAATTTGGTGTCTTCTAATAAGTTATAGTAGACTCCTTAAGGAATAAATTGACACCTATAGCATCACAAATGGATCAATATAGAGGAAGTTATAGTTGTTCAAAGTTGGGATAAAAAGTTATGACTCTACACAATAAAACAGGTTATGTTACTTGAATTCTGATCCTTGAATGATCTATATGTTTAGGTCCTCAATTGGATTAAAATAGGCTCAAGTGGATTGATTCAAGATAGCTGCTAAGGTAAGTTAGTATTAAGATTGTTTGGCTCTTAAGTGAGACTGCATTGCAAATATTAGGATGTATGTTTGATGTGTGTTGCATGCTTGTTTTCATATTATGTTTGATGTGATTGGTCACATAGTCATGCATCATAGTTTTACAAAATTTCAACGAAATGATTTTATGCATTGTTTTACAACGTAGTTGGAGGTAAACGAGATATGATTGGTGGTATGGGACGCTAATTATGTTTCGTCTCTGATGAATTAAGAACTTGAATATCAGAACAGTAAAGTAAATGGTTATTACAGGCCTGAACATTCGAAGTAGTAAGTGGGCCCAGTAGAAGTTGAAGTAGGTGGAGGGAGTGTTCTTGAGATCCTGTAATATTTCTAAAGATAAAGAAGTTACGAAACCTAAGAAACGTGAATGAAATTGTGCATTGTTTTATCAATAGCATAGCATACTCATGCATTGCATTTTATAGTTATGCTACTTACTGAGCTTTAGGCTCATAGTTTAGGCTTTGCAATGTAGGGAACGTAATGGAAAAATGGGTGCAAGTGACTGACCAAGGAGTTAGAGCAGAGGATTGTCCAAATGATACAGTTTATTGAGTGGCTACCGGTGGGGAGTGATGTATGGACAGACACACAGTCATAACAGAAAATGTTTTGAATGTCTAAGAAGATGTAATTAAATTGTATATATTATTTTGGAGTGACGAAGTACAAAGTTTTTTTTGAAAATGAATGTATTTTAAGTTGAAGTAATTATCTTCCAGCTGTATGTTTTAAGTTATTAAATGCTTATGTATTTTATTTAAAGGTGGAATTCAAATGTATGTTTTTATTATTTGACAGTTTTCCTTATAAACTATTTTATAAACTAAAGATCGTTTTTAGAAATTAAAGTAACAAGTTTTCCACCAACGTAAGTAAGTAAGTAAGTAAGAACCCAGTAACGGACCGGTTCTCGGGTCGTCAGTAAATGTAAGTAAGTGAGTAAGAAAAGCAAGCGAGCGACGGCTAGGGAATCGGGTCGTTACATTTATGGTATCAGAGCAAAACACACACAATAAGGGAACGAAAGAGTGAGTGCACGGGGTTAGGTCGGTTCTCTAGACAGCTCAATAATTGTATTATTTGAATACTTCTATGCTATGAAAGGATTAAAGTAGAAAGATTCTTATTTTGGAGTACTAATGATGTGATAGGGTGATTGAAGGACTATGAGGAGAGGAAGAAGAAATATTCCAGAGGAGGGAACTAGTGAGGCTGCTATTAACCAATTGTCGAAATTGGTTAACCGTCAGTTTTAACAATTGGAGCGAATGATGAATCGAGAAGAGCAAGGAAATGGACGAAACCATAATGCTGGAGAGCTGAGCTGTGAGAGATTTAGGAAAATGAATCCTCCGTCATTTGAAGGACAGTCCACAGATCCTGTGTTGGCTGAAGAGTGGATTCGTTCTTTGGAGAAGATATTTAATATGCTAAGATTGAAGAAGAAGAAAAAGTTAATTGTGCAACCTTCTTGCTGACTAGGGATGCAAGGAATTGGCGGGATACTGTTGAGATGACTACCAATGTGCAAGAACTACCATGGGCTCAATTCAAGAAAATTTTCTATGACAAGTATTTTAGTAGAGCCTATCATAATAAAATGAAAATGGAGTTTATGCAACTGAAGTAGTGGGGATCAGTAGCTGAATATGTCCGAAAGTTTGAAGGCCTATAAAGGTTTGCTCCACAGCTGGTGGCAACCAATGAGGATAAAGTTGAGCAGTTTGTGCAAGGATTGAAACCAGAAATTTATAAAGGAATAAAGACTTGGGGATCAGAGGATGCTCAATATTCAAAGGTTGTTTCCAAGGCTCTAGACCTTGAGGAAGCCAAATCAAAGTTGGTGAAGCAATAGCCGGGAACATCCCAGAGACGGTTCTTTAGAGAAGTCCAACCGCAATAGAGAAAACAATGGCAACCGGTGCGTGGGATGAAAAGGGCAAGTGAAAATTCGAACGAGCAGGCAAAAGGAAAGCAAGCTAAAATTTCTGGGCCAATATTGGAATGCCCAAAGTGCAATAGGAAGCATGCAGGAGAATGTATGGCTTGGGATGAAAAGGGCAGGTGAAAATTCGAACGAGCAGGCAAAAGGAAAGCAAGCTAAAATTTCTGGGCCAATATTGGAATGTCCAAAGTCCAATAGAAAGCATGCAGGAGAATGTATGGCTGGATCTGGATGTTGTTTCAGATGTAAAAAGATGGGACATATGGCGCATGATTGTCCGAAGGCACCTCCAAACAAATCAGAACAGAAGAGGATATCCGATCATGTTTTTGCAATGATTGATGCTGAGGAAGCGGACCATCCAGCCGTGGTGGCAGGTACATTATTAATAGATGAAATTAGTGTCTTTTCATTGATAGATTCAGGAGCTACACATTCATTAGTGTCTGAAGAGTTTTCTAAGAAGTTGAACCTGATACCTGAGGTGGTAGAGCAGTTGTATGAAGTGATGCTACCTTCAGGTGACCGTCTACTGTTAGATAGAGTAATTATAGATTGTGGGGTTCAAATCAATGATCGTAGATTGGACGTTGAGTTCATTATAATGAAGATGAATGCATATGAAATTATTTTGGGGATGGACTGGCTGTTTCGACACTTTGCAACCATAAATCGCAGAACTAGAATAGTCAGTTTTCAACCTCCTACATCAGATGCCTTTTATTTTCAAGCGACAAGGAATAAAAGGCAATTATCGATTGTATCGGCAATACGGGCTTAGAGATTACTAAAGGGTGGCTGTATGGAATTTCTTGCAAGTATTATAGATTATCGTAAGAAACCCGATCTTAAATTGCAGGAGATTCCAGTAGCTCAAGAGTTTTCAGAAGTGTTTTTGGATGATCTATCGGGACTACCTCCTAATTGAGAAATTGAATTCGTGGTAAACCTGTACCCCGGAGCGGAACCAATATCAAAGAATCTGTATCAAATGGCTCCAGCAGAAATGAAGGAGTTGAAGGGGCAGTTAGAGGAGTTATTGAGCAAGGGCTTTATACGCCCTAGTTTCTCCCCCTGGGGAGCCCCTGTTTTTTTCGTAAAGAAGAAGGACGGAAGCCTACGGATGTGCATCGACTATCATTAATTAAACAAATTGACAGTCAAGAATAAGTATCCGTTGCCTAGGATTGATGATCTGTTTGATCAATTGCAGGGTGCGCGGATATTTTCCAAGATTGACTTGCAGTCAGGATACTATTAGTTAAAGGTAAAGGAGGAAGATATTCCAAAGACTGCATTCAAAACCCGATATGGACATTATGAGTTACTAGTAATGTCGTTTGCTTTGACAAATGCTCCAGCGGCGTTTATGGACCTTATGAGTAGGATATTCCATGAGTATCTCGATAAATTTGTCTTCGTATTCATCGATGATATTCTGGTGTATTCTAAGTCGGAAGAGGAACATAAGGAGCATTTAAGGATGGTCTTAAGTATATTGAAGCAACATCAGTTATATGCCAAATTTTCTAAATGCGAATTTTGGTTAGATCAGGTGAATTTTCTGGGTCACGTGATTTCTAAAGAAGGTGTATCCGTTGATCCAGTAAAGGTGCAAGCTATTCGTGAATGGCCACAACCAAAGAATGTAACTGAAGTGCGAAGTTTTCTTGGCTTAGCAGGGTACTATAGAAGATTTATTAAAGGATTTTCTGAGATTGCTACGCCATTGACTCGATTAACCAGGAAAAATGTGAAGTTCTGGTGGTCAGAGGATTGTGAAAAGAGTTTTCAACTATTGAAAGACAAGTTGACACGCTCGGGGATAGGAGAGGTGTCGGGAGAATAGAGGACAAGGGAAAATTAACAATCTGCCGAGAACAAAGAAGGTTAGGCAGCAACAGCGGATTGGAGCAAGGAGAACTCCAAATTCATACAGGGACTTGGACTAGAAATTGGAAGACTTAGTCTTTAGGTAGTCGACTAAGTTTGGGAACATTTTCAGGGCAATGCACATGGGAATATTAAAATGGCACGGGGATACTTTTGGGTGTACAAAACAAACACAAACAAGAAAACAGTGTTGGGGATATGGAAAGACTTCTGCACAACTTCTAATGCAGGAAATCTGGGAAGGTGGAAATTGGCAGAAACTAACTCCAATGAAAGGGGAAGAAAATGCAAGTGGTTTGAGGGAAAAGGCACGGGTAGATTAAAAGATATGAGGGATTGAAAATTGATGGACAGAATTACCCGATTTCAGGAATTCGGGTAGGAGGTAGTGGAAAACACATGTACAACTTCGATGGGGAGGGCATCTGGATAAAGATAGAAGAACAGATGTTCCAGGACAGGAAAGTGGAACTCACAACCAAAACTTTAGTGCTTTTGTTCACGGGAAACAGAAAATGACACGGAGTGGACTTTTGTTGCACTAAAACCACTCGGGTAGATGACAAGGGCAGCAAACAACATTCAAACAATCACAATTGCAAACAACAACGGGATGAGAGCTATGGGGGTTTCCAAACTCACCTTTGATCTTAAACAAGTGAGGAAGGGAGGTTGGAATAAGGCTTAGTGACTCTAGCTAAGACACCAACACCAAGACAAACAAGAATCAAGGATGTTACTCACCTAGATTCCCAAATGCCGTGAGAAAAGGAAGGGCTTGAGAGCTTCAAAGCTTCTTCAATTTACCAATATCTCTTTTCTCCCTTTCATTCATCGTGGAAGAGGGTTTCATACACCCTCCAAATTACACAAAAGAAATAAAAAAAAATAAACCTAAATTAGGGACCAATGAGTGGCTAGAGTAGGAGTTAGGTGAGAATTGGGTCCCACCAAGCCTCCTAATCCAACCATATGGAACTATCAACTAAAGCCACGTCCCAAGCATATCTAAAAATGAAGGATAAATAGAAACTTAGGGTTGGACATAAGTTCCATAAAAAAGGCCTTGGGTTGGTCCAAACCGAACCAAAAACCCCATCAAAATTGGTTCAAACCGAACCAACTTGATTACAACAAAACATACTTCCCTACTTAAAAGATTTATAACCCCAAATACATATACAAATATACAGCACTCCTTATGGACTCTTCTTGCAGGAACTACTCTCCCATAATGGTGATGGGGCATTCGGCCATCTTAATGCATGGAGCCGGATGTGGTCACGGTTCGGGTGGGAGGCTTCGGCAAGGAGAATCTTGTAACTTGGCCAACTTCTCCTCTTCTTTATACTCCCATGTAAGCAATGCTTGGGGAGTTCTTGATCATGATGTGAGGGAGCTCCTAAGAGATCCAAGGAAGAAAAAGTGAAACCTGCAAAATTAACAAACATGTTAGCTAGATGTCTTGCTCGGCTCCGGGTTGTCGCCCCCTTTGGTGGTTGTTGGTTCCCGAGCACATCATCCCCTCCGGGTGATTGAGGATTTGCCCTCAAATCCATGGGCTGATAGCTGCTGCTCCCATGAATGACAAAGATGAAATTCAGCCTTCCTTTCCGTTGGGGCCAAACATGGCCATGGATCATCCACCATGGGTTGGATGCTCTTGGGCCGCTCCATCTTCTGGAGGCCTCTGTAAT
>QAOC01004278.1:96769-109336 GCA_003255005.1 Begonia fuchsioides
CAAGCTTCCTACAAAATAGCTTCCTACAAAATCGACAAACTCATTAGAAAATAGTTTGCTTCCGCTTCTAGATGTGCTAATCCGTGGCACATCACAAGTGTTAACCTCAGCACCAGTACTAATACTTCCGGTGGAAGATGAAGATTTTAGCATATTTTGTGATGCGTCGTTGATGGGTTTAGGATGTGTGCTGATGCAAGAAAGTAAAGTAATTGCTTATGCATCAAGACAATTGAAAGACTATGACAAAAACTATCCTACCCATGATCTAGAGTTGGCAGCAGTAGTCTTTGCCCTAAAGATCTGGAGACATTACTTATATGGATGTCATTGTGAGATATTCACGGACCATAAGAGTCTCAAGTATCTTTTCACACAAAAAGAGCTGAATTTAAGATAGGGGCGATGGCTGGAATTTGTAAAAGATTACGATTTTGAGATTAAATATCATCCAGGAAAGGCTAATGTGGTAGCTGACTCATTGAGCAGGAAGTCAGTAGCAGTGCAATTAGAGATGATGGGAATTTCAGTAGAAATTTGTAATGAGCTGGAAAGGGCAGACATTGAATTATATCAGATCTAATAGTGCAGTTAGCTTCTTTAACTATGAGACCAAATTTGTTGGACCGAATTGGGGAAGCTCAAAAGGAGGATTTGAGGTATATGCAGTTTATGGAAGGGCAGTTGCTTTATTCTTTTGAATTTCAGTGTTCAAAGGAGGGGATACTTAAATTCGGTAATCGATGGTATGTTCCACGTAACAGAGAATTGAGGAATGAGATATTGAGAGAAGCTCACTGTTCAAAAGTTTCGGTTCACCCAGGAAATACAAAGATGTATCAGGATTTGAAACAGTGTTTTTGGTGGCCGGGAATGAAAAAGGATATCGTGAAACATATTGGATCATGTATTGTATGCCAACAGGTAAAAGCAGAACATCAGAGGCCTGCAGGAATGTTGAAGTCATTGGTGATTCCGGAATGGAAATGGGACCATGTTTCTATGAATTTTGTAGTCGGATTGCCTACAACGATTAAAGGTCATGACAGCATTTGGGTAATTATTGATCGTTTGACAAAATCTGCTAATTTTATTCCTGTAAGAATGAAATTTTATGTGGAAAAGTATGCTGAGTTATATTTGCAGGAAATTACAAGATTACATGGAGTTCCAGTTTCCATTGTATCTGATAGAGATCCAAAGTTTACTTCAAGATTTTGGAAGAGTTTGAACAAAGCTATGGGAACGGAGTTGGCATTTAGCACGACATTTCATCCTCAAACCGATGGCCAGATTGAGAGGACTATTCAAATCCTTGAGGATATGTTGCGTGCATGTGTTATGGATTTTCATAAGTCATGGAGCAATTATCGATCGTCTATTGGTATGGCTCCATTTGAAGCGTTGTATGGAAGGAGATGTAGGTCTCCATTATTTTGGAATGATGCCGGAGAAATTAAAATCTATGGACCCGAAATGATACAACAAACAGTAGAACAAGTAAAAACCATACAACAAAGGATGAAAGCTGCTCAAGATCGTCAGACAAGCTATGCGGATCGGCGACGAAGAGCATTAGAATTTAAGGAGGGAGATGAAGTGTTTTTGAAAGTTTCACCATTCAAAGGTATGATGAGGTTTGGACAGAAAGGGAAGTTGGCACCGAGATTTATTGGACCATTTAATATTTTGAAGAGAGTGAGAAACATGGCCTATATGTTGCAATTACCAGAATACTTGGCAGGTGTTGCGTAATAACACCATGGCCTATTTTCATTACCAAAATGAAAATGGTATAGGAAGTTTCAGGTTTGAATGTAAAAGTTGAAGGTTTGAGACTGAACAAAGGTTAAATTGGAGTACGAAAATCAAGGTGTTGCGTAATAAGCAAACTCCATTGGTGAAAGTTCTATGACGAAATCATAACGAGGAAGAAGCTACCTAGGAAAGAGAACAAGACATGAAGGAAAAATATCCAGAAATGTTTGAGGTCTAAATTTTGGAGACAAAATTTTTATTAAGGAGGGTAAAATGTAACAACCCTCATTTTTATTTTAGAATTTGTGACCTTAAGATTGAAGTGTTAGAGATTCTTTTTATTGGATGAATGTTGGTTAAATACACTAAGGGATTACCTTCAAGTAAGATCCGGTTGACCCCAGGATTTAGGAGGGGTCGACACAAATGGAAGTTTCGGTCGACCCCAAGATCGAAGAGGGGTCGACACAATGAATGATTTCGGTCGACCCCAGGATCAGAGAGGGGTCGACACAATTATAATGCTTTCGGTCGACCGCAGGATCGAAGAGGGGTCAACACTTTATTCACCGGTCGACCCAAGGATTTAGGAGGGGTCGACACAATAGGACCTCCGGAACGCTTTCGGTCGACCCCATAATCGAAGAGGGGTCGACAAAACTGGAACTTTCGGTCGACCCCAGGACCCAGCGGTCGACACAAATCGCTCTCGGGAAACACTTTCGGTCGACACAACAGACGAGCCGTCGACACAAATGACTCTAGGGAATAGATTGGGTCGACACAATTGGACAAGCGGTCGACACATTCATACATGTCGTTGAAAAGTTAGCCAAAAACATGGAGAATCTGATCGGTGGACGTAAAGGAAAGGTTGATTTTGTTTAATTAAGAGATAAAAAGGCATGGTCTGCCATTTCCCTACCAGTATGGTTTTTTCTCCCTATTTACTCATAGTTAGAATTCTCACGTCTTGAGAAGGGAAAAAGAGTGAGAAAGTAAATTATCCCGAGGGTAAGAGGAAAACTCTGGAGTTTTCGTTGAGGCTGAGGATCAAGGTAATTTTCTATCCTCTGAGTTTATTTTAGGTTCAGTAAGAATAATATGATTGTATTGGATGAACTGGTGGATAAATATGAATGATTTCATGTTAATTGTTGTGAAATCAGTCAATTATGTACAAAGTTAGAGTTTTGGAGATTCGGTCAATATGTGTTACGAATTAGAGTTTATGTTCTTCATAAGAGTTAAAGAAAACTCTTAGAGTAATTTATAGCTGTTCGAATCACTCGATTTGGAGCTATATAGAAAAAGTTATGGACATTGCAAGTCAGCATACGGAAACTGGGGAGAGTTTGGGTCGACCCCTTGTAGTTTAGGTCGACCGATTCTCGATGTAAAAATGCGACGCCTCTGTTTTGTCAACATGAGTTGACCCCTTATAAGTTGGGTCGACCGGTCCATGATTTCCAGAAAAGTATGCTCACTAATATGTCTCAATACTTTATGCTACGTTAGTTTTCTGAATTTGGTGTCTTCTAAGAAGTTATTGTAGACTCTTTAATGAATAATTTGACAACCGTAGTATCAAAAATGGATCATTATCAAATAAGTTATGGTTGTTTGAAGTTAATGAATTATGTTACATGTGTTTTTAGGTTTTCAAGTGCAACAACATATTGATCATGTTTTTCAATAAAGCTAAGGACCTAAGGTAAGTTAATGTTGCATGTGATTGGCCCTAAGGGGACTACATTACAAAGATTAGGATTATGATTTTGGAATATGCTGGATTGTTTGGGGTATAATGCACAATACTCCGACCTTAATTTATTTGAGGATATGTTTGTGTGCCTTGTTTGATGATTGATTGATTATTGGTGTTAGAATAAAGATGCGTGTTTAGAATGCCTGCAATGTTTGAATTGTATATTTTGTTGCATGTTATCGGGTTCACACATTTTAATTGTTCATGCATCATGGTTTTAAGAAAAATACGAAAATGATTTACATGCATGATTTTCATGATAATATGCAACGGGTCGTTGAAGGAGGAGCTCGAGTTAGACTACCTCGAGGGAGGCCAAGTGGTGTCTACTCTCTCCCATGGTACCTTCAACGATCAAATAATGAAGGAAATGAAATGAATGAAATGTACGTAAATAGTTACATGTTGGGCGGGGTTGAGTTTGACTGTCCCGAGAGATTGGACCAAATGGTGCCTACTCTCCCCTATACGGTATTACCCACATTAACTGGACTGATAAGTGAAAGAAAAGAAATGAAATGAACGATACTGAAAACTGTGTTGTTTTTATAAAGCAGCATATGCATAAAGGTCTCATAAATGTTTTATTATTATGGATTAACTTAATGAGTGTTAGGCTCATTAGATAAGCTTTGTAATGTAGGGATAAATGCTCGAGGTGATGAAGTACGTCCATTGCTGAAGATTATGGCTGTTAGTACGATTTTGACCGGTGGGTGGCTCATGTAAATGGAAATATTTTGTTTGAAAACTAATGTATAATATTATGTTTAGTTTACAACTGTTTTGTAGTAACTTGGTTTTAATGTTAAAGTATAAGTATGATTTGGATTACT
Source organism: Begonia fuchsioides (assembly GCA_003255005.1). NCBI lineage: Eukaryota > Viridiplantae > Streptophyta > Magnoliopsida > Cucurbitales > Begoniaceae > Begonia > Begonia fuchsioides. Next base: position 101,132 of record QAOC01004278.1, read on the forward strand.
TATTACAAATATAATTGATTTTGATGAAGTTAAATAAAAGTCTTCCACTGTTTTTATCTCAAGGGTTTCGATTGATGAGTTTTACCTTAAGTTGTTTAAAGTTGGTACATGTGTTTTAAAAAAAAAAAATTCAATTAACTAAAGGATAAACCGGGCGTTATAATATGTCACTGGGGTATAAATCGTGGTAGTTTCTTGAAGCCTCATACTCACCGGATATATTCAACCTATGATTAGTAGCTCTTACTTCTTTTCTTTCCTTTTTTTTTATAGTCATGCTCACTTGAGACATGTGAATATTGATAATCGTCTAAATGAGACATTTTGTAATCTTGGGACATCTTACCTACCACTTCAACATGGCCATCCGAAGCATTTACAAATCGACCATCTTCCCTTACTGAAATTCTCGCTCTGACCAAGTCGTTGTAATCAAAATAAAATTCATAGTACATGTAGGATGCCCCTCCATCATAACACCTTTTTCCAAACTTGCATATGATCATGTTATGTCTTGTCTCTCCACAGTTGTGTCCATAATTAAAGGTTCCCTATACTCATCCTCACTATGTTCAAGACCAAAACCCATTTTAGTATGCAAGTGAGTCATTATATTTAAGCTCCCAGACTCCAATGATTGCTGCTCATATTTATAGGATACCTGTAATCCAAGTTCTCAACCTCTAGTTCAAGGTGAGATCGTTTCGCAGCTATTCCTCCTTTCAAAAATCACTCATATTCCTTTCATCATAATCTACTGGCCTTGGCTTATATTCGTCACTTCTCCTCAAAAATTCATGGCAAGATGCGATCCTTTCTTTAAGGACTTAAACTCCTCTCTTGGATATGAAAACTATGAAAGTATCTGTTGGGATCGTAATCCACTCTCCAGCTAACACAGGATCTGTGGACTGTCCATCAAATGGTGGAGGATTCATTTTCCTAAATCTCTCACAACTCAGCCCTCCACCATTCTTGTTTCGTCCATTTCTTTGCTCTTCTCCATTCATCATTCGCTCCTAGGCTCCAATTGTTGAGACTGTCGGTTAACCAACTCTAACAGTTGGGTAATAGCAGTCTCATTAGTTCCCTCCTCTGGAATATTTCTTATTCCTCGCCTTATAGTCCTTCAATCACCGATCACATCGTTAGTACTTCAAAACAAGTATCTCTCAACTTTAATCCTCTTATAACATAGAAGTATGCAAATGATACAATTATTGAGCTTTCTAAAGAACCGACCTAAACCCAGTGCACTCACCCCTTTTGTTCCCTTATTTATTCGTGTGTGTTTTGCTCTGATACCATAATTGTAACGACCTGATTCCCGAGTCACCGCTTACTTGCTTTTCTTACTTACTTCACTTACTTACTTACTTACTTCGGCAGCCCGAGAACCGGTCCGTTACTTGCTTCTTACTTACTTACTTACTTACTTACATTGCTTAGGTGGAAAACTTGTTTTCTTTAAATTTTTGAAACTATCTTTAGCTTATAAAATAGTTTACAAGAAACACCGTCGAATTAAAAATGTACATACACTCTTTGAGAATAACAATTTACTATTCCACCTTTTATCAAAATACATAAGCATTTAATAACTTAAAACATACAGCGGAAGACAATTACTTAAAAATACATTCATTTCATTTTCAAAACATTGGCAATCTATCACACCAAAATAAGGGTATACATCTTAATTACATACTCAAAACATTCAAAACATTCAAAACATTTTATATTCTAACTGTGTGTGTCATACATCACTCCTCGTAGGTCATCGCTCAATAAACTGTATAATTTGGACACTCTTCTGCTCTAACTCCTTGATCAGTCACTTGCACCCTTTCTTCCATTACATTCCCTACATTGCAAAGCCTAAACTATGAGCCTAAAGCTCAGTAAATAGCATAACTATAAAATGCAATGCATGAGTATGCTATGCTGTTAAAACAATGCACGTTTCATTCATGTTTCTTAGGTTTCATATCTTCTTTATTGCGTTATTCTTGCTTATCGATCCAGCTCTCCACCTCGTAGTTCCACCAAGTCCTCGAGACCGAGCTCCCGACCTCGTGGTTCCACTGGTCATTTCCTTATTGATCCGGCTCTGCACCTCGTGGTTCCACCCAGTCCTCGAGACCGAGCTCCCCACCTCGTGGTTCCACCGGCCATTTACATTATTATTCTTACTTAACAATCCAGCTCTCCACCTCGTGGTTCCACCCAGTCCTCGAGACCGAGCTCTGCACCTCGTGGTTCCACCGGTCGTTTACATGTTCTGATATTCAAGTTCTTAATTCATCGGAGACGAAACATAATCGGCGTCCCATACCACCAACTATACCTCTTTTACCTCCAACTACGTTGTAAAACCATGCATGAAAATAGTTCATAGACATTTTGTAAAACTATGATGCATGACCATGTGACTATGAAAACATCACTGAAAGCACATTCCATAACATAAAAATAAGCAGTCATCACCAAACATGTCATGCAAACAATCATGCAACACACATCAAGCATACATCCTAATCTTTGCAATGTAGTCCCACTTAAGGGCCAAATAATCTTAATGCTAACTTACCTTAGCTGCTTTCTTGAATCAATCCACTTGAGCCCCTTTTTAATCCAATAAATGACCTAAATATATAAATCATATACGGATCATAATTTGCATAAAGTCATAACTTTTATCCCAACTTTGATCAACTATAACTTCCTTTATATTGATCCATTCATGATGCTACAGGTGTCAAATTATTCCTTAACGGGTCTACTATAACTTTTTAGAAGACACCAAGTTCATAAAACTATCATAGCATAAAGTGTTGATCAATGTTGACATAACAGTTAGTATGAAACGCTGAAATTCAAGGACCGGTCGACCCAACCTTGGAGGGGTCAACCCATGCTCAAAAACAGAGAGTGGGTATTCTGAAAATTGGGAATCGGTCGACCCAAACTACAAGGGGTCGACCCAAACTCTCCCCAGTTTCCGTACATTGACTTCCAATGTCCATAACTTGTTCTACATAGCTCTGAATTGAGTGATTCTAACGGCTATAAATTACTCTAAAAGTCTAATTTAACTCTTATGATGGATATAAATTTAAATTCGTGCTACAATTTGACCGAATCTCAAAAACCCTAACCCTACACATAATCAACTAGTTTTCTAACAACCTACATGAAATCCTACATTTTTATCCATAAATTCATATACTACTATCATATTATCTTTACTGAACTTAGAAGAAAACTCAGAGGATAGAAAAATTACCTTGAACCTCAGCTTAACGAAAACTTCAGAGTTTTCCTCCTCTCCTCTGAGATATCTCTCTTTTCTTTCTACTTTCTCTCACAAAACTTCTTTTCTTTCTCAATCTCCCTCTCCCTTATCAAGACGTGATAACTTAAAATAAAATAGGGAATAGGAACCATGCTGGTAGGGGAATGGAAGACCACGCCTTCTTATCTCCTTAATTAAACAAAAATCAACCTTTCCTTTACGTCCACCGATCGGATTTTCCACGTTTTTGGCTGACTTTTCAACGGCATGTATGAATGTGTCGACCACTCGTCCAATTGTGTCGACCGAAAGTGTTCTCTTGAGTGACTTGTGTCGACCGCTCGTCTGTTGTGTCGACCAAAAGTATTTCCCGAGAACGACTTGTGTTGACCGCTCGGTCCTGGGGTGGACCAAAAGTTCCAGTTGTGTCGACCCCTCTTCGATCCTGGCATCTACCGAAAGCGTTTCAGAGGTCCTATTGTGTCGACCCCTCCTAAATCCTGGGGTCGACCGGTAAACAAACTGTCAACCCCTCTTCAATCCTGGGGTCGACCGAAAGCATTACAATTGTGTCGACCCCTCCCTTATCCTGGGGTCGACCGAAACTATTCATTGTGTCGCTTCTTAAATCCTGGGGTTGACCGAAAGTTCCAATTGTCTCGACCCTTCCTAAATTCTGGGGTCGACCGAAACTTACTTGAAGGTAGTCCTTTAGTATATTTAACCCAACTTACTTCCAATAAAAAGAATGTTTTAACACTTAAATCTTAAGGTCACAAATTCTACAATAAAAATGAGGGTTGTTACAGATGAAGAGTATTGGCCTTTTCTTAGACAAATCGAGAAGGATCCTGATTCAGTGCCTTATCGACCTAAGGCCAGTGATCTCAATATTGTGGCTCGCTTAGTCCATAACATTCTCACATATAATCTATTACCCAAGGATGGCCACAGAGACTGCATCAGCAACATGGAGCTGTATGTGTTCTTCATGTTCTTTAGAAGACGTCGCGTAGACATAGGATGCATAATCATCCGACGGATGATGGATGTCATGGATAAGGAATCCAAGTCTTTGCCCTTCAACCTCTTAATAAAAGAAATTCTTCGACAAAACGGGGTTGAGATTCCTTCTACTAAGCCACTCACTCGGGTCAGAAAATTTGACAAGTATAGTCATTCGACACTTGCTCGAATGGGCTTAGCTCAAGACGAGGATGTGATCTGGTAATACAAAGTGGCCATAGCTGATCCTCCTGCTAGTGAAGACCCTACATCGACTGGTGATGATGTTGATGTACATCCCGAGCATAGATCCTCTTCCCGCTCACATCACATTACTTCCTTGGTAGAAGAACATTTTGATTTTCTCACGGGACAGATCTCCAGCTTAGCATCCACAGTGGAGTCCCTTGTCCACCATCATGATACTCTTCAAAGGACAGTAGATTCCCTTGCTGCATCCAATTTTGAACTTCATTGTAAGGTTGATTTTCTTCATGACAACCTTGAGAGGTGGTACTATCAATGGTATGGATCTTCCTTGAGGCCTAGTATGTATGGACTTTTTGATCGTGCTCAAGATCCCTCGCCAATTCCTTCGTCGTTTCCCTCTCTTGTTTAATCTCCAGCTCTCTCCTCAGCGGATAAACTGGCAGTTGCTCCCATGGAAGTGGAAATTACTACTCCTGCTGTTGCTACAATACCATTATCCTCCCCTGGCACAGTTGTGCTACCTACTCCATCTACATTTGGGCCTCAATCTGCTGCAGGCACCATTGTACTTTACTCTCCCACCTCTTCACCAGCTGTAGAGTAGCATAGGGAAGCTCCTCTTTTTTTGTCTTAGGAGAACTTTTAACTTCTTGCTTATCTCCTCTTTTGTATAAACAATGCTACTTTACTAATATTGAATATTCTATAAATTTATGTTTATTCTTTTTTATAATGGCAATGGGGGAGAAAATGATGTTAATCCGTTTTTCATGAGTGTCTTTGTATGGGGGAGCATTGAATATCCTTCATACATGCTTTTTCTATGGGGAATTTATCTTTCAATTGTTTTGCTCATTATCAAAAAGGGGGAGATTGTTGGCTTTAAAAGTGTTTTGAAAGCAATCAATTGTTTTTTATGATAACTATGTAAGATAAGCATGAAAGATAAAATAAACTACTCTACAATGTTTAAATTAGACTTAATCATTCACGAGAAATACCCTCTTTGAAGGGTACAATTAGAGTCTAACAATTTGTTTAAGTGCTGCAGCAATTTCAAGTATGTGCAGTGTTTTGTGTCGCCCCTTATAAAATTCAGAAGCTTACCCATAATACTTTGTGTCAACCCACAGTCTATTGTGTCGACCCCTGTTCAAAACAGAGGTCGAGTCTTTCACTCCTGTGTCGACCAAAAAATCAGCCCAACGTACAAAATGTGTCGACCCAACTAAATTACTTATGTCGACCTTCACGTTCAAATTGTGTCGACCCATCTATACAAATTGTGTCGACCCAAAGAAAGTCAGCGTAGTGTGCAAATCATGTCGACCCATCCAAATTATCTGTGTCGACCCTAGAAAAGACATTGTGTCGACCCTACAATATTCCATGTGTCGACCCCTCAAAGCTGAGCCTGTACTTTACATGTCGACTCCAACGTTCAATTTGTGTTGACCCCAACCTACATGTGTCGACCCTAGATTTTCCAGTGACGGATCCTTCAGATTTATGTCGACCCCAACCTACACGTGTCGACCCCAGATTTTCCAAAGACGTATCCTTCAGGTTTATGTCGACCGCACAAAAAGTTATGTCGACCCAACTGACCATAAGCTTCCAACGACTATATTTTTCATGTGTCTACCGGCTAGTGCATGTGTCAACCCCAACAGAGTGTGTCAACCCATTTCGACAGTTCAGAAGCAAACTATAATTAGATGAAGCAAGCTCATTTTGACAAGAATATTTTGAAGAGAGAAGAACTACGCCGAAGTGCTGCCAAATTCATTCCAAAACTGTTTTACTCTCTCAAATCCTACTACTACACGTGTATATCATTCTTGAGATTGAGTAAGTCGGTTTTTATAACCGTACAAATTATATTTGTTTTCCTTGAACGATCATTGTAAAAGGGGTGACGCTCCTTCAAGAAAAGAGTCAAAGGTTTGATTGGCACCCGTAAGTCAATCGTAGTGAAGCTCAAGGTTTGAGCGGGAAAGATCTTGAAGGAGGTACCTTGAAGCGCGGACGTAGGCAAGGTTGGCCGAACCGCGTTACCAGATCGGTGTTGATATCTCTCTCAACTTTTATAATTGTTGATTGTGCTTGCATATTGAATTGATAACTAAATCAAGAAGAGATAATTGTTAAATCCTTGAACTTACGAAAAAGTTTAGTTAACCTAATTCACTCCCCCCCCCACTTAGGTTAATCTCGATCCTACACTTTTGTAGTTGCACCGGCATGGTTAACGATTTTCTACTAAGAGCGTCGGCGACCACATTTGCCTTTCCAGAGTGGTACTTGATTTCAAAATATCATCAAAGCAAAAACTCCAAATTGTGCGTAGGATAGTTTCGCTTGTAATTCTTCAATTGCCTTGAGACGTAGGCAATTACCTTTCCATCCTGCATCAAGACACAGCCCAATCTGACTTTGGATGCATCACAATATATGCGCTATATTTTCCTTCTTCGATCGCAAGAGTTAATATTGGTGCCGATGTCAATCTTTGCTCAGCTCCTGAAAGCTCTTCTTGCATTCATCGGACCAGCAAAACTTTACATTTGTCTTCGTTTACCGGGTCAAGGGGATTGCAATCTTAGAGAATCCCTCAATAAATCTTCTATAATATCTGGCCAAACCGAGGAAACTTTGCACTTCGCCAACGTTCCTTGGCTGCGACCACCCATAATGGCTTGTACTTTTACTGGATCCACTGAGATTCTTTCCTTGGATATGACATGCCCAAGGAAGTTGACTGAATCTAACCAAAACTCACACTTGGAGAAGTTAGCATATAACTTGTGCGTCTTCAAAGTAGAAAGAACAACCTCCAAGTGCTCGAAATGTTCTTCTTCCAAATTTGAATACACAAAAATATCATCAATGAACACGATGATGAATTTATCCAAGAACTATTTGAACACTCGATTCATCATGTCCATGAAAGCCGCTAGTACATTTTTTAATGCGAAGGACATTACGAGGAATTCATAATGTCCGTATCTTGTTCTGAACGTTGTTTTTGGGATATCTTTCGTTCTGATCTTCAATTGGTAATATCTCGATCTTAGATCAATTTTTTAGAACACATGTGCACTAGTCAGTTGGTCGAACAAATCATCGATTCTTTGTAAAGGGTATTTATTCTTTATCGTTAGCTTGTTCAATTCCCGATAATCGATGCACATTCTTAGCGATCCGTCTTTCCTTTTAACAAATAATACTGGAGCACCCCATGGTGAAAAGCTTGGGCGTACAAAGTCCTTGTTGACCGATTCTTCTAGTTGCATTTTTAGCTCCTTCAACATGGTTGGAGCCATTCTATATGGATTTTTTGATACCGGTTCAGCTACAGGATATGTATCGATCACAAATTCAATTTCCCAATCATGGGGTAAACACAGAAGATTGTCCAAAAATATCTCGGGAAATTCTCGGATCACTTGAATTTCTTGAATTTTCAGCTTGGGATGTCTTTGTACATTAATTACGCTTGCCAAATACTCTTGACATCTTCTTTTCAACAACCGTGAAGCTTTTATCCTCGACACGATAGGCATCTTCCGAACATTCCTCATCGCTTGTAAGGAGTATGCCTCTTCATTCGGTAGTTGAAAATTGACTATTCGAGTATGACAATTAATGGTAGCAAAATGTCAAAACAACCAATCCATGCCAACTATAACTTT
>QAOC01004278.1:109495-135074 GCA_003255005.1 Begonia fuchsioides
GGTCGACACAAGTCACTCTCGGGAACTTCTTTTGGTCGACACAATAGGTGGGTGGTCGACACAAGTCACTCTCGGGAACTTCTTTCGGTCGACACAATAGGTAGGTGGTCGACACAAGTCACTCTCGGGAACTTCTTTCGGTCTACACAATAGATGAGCTGTCGACACAAGTCACTCTTGGGAACACTTTGGGTCGACACCATGGACGAGCGGTCGACCGGTTCTGGATTTCAAGCAATGCATACTCTTTGTTTTGTCATCATAGGTTGACACACGTTAGTTTTCTGAATTTCGTGTCTTCTAAGAAGTTATAGTGAACTTTTTAAGGAACAATTTGACACCTTAATTATCATAAATGGATCATTATCAAGGAAGTTATGTTCATTTGAAATTGGTAAAGGAAATCTTGACTATAGAGTTATGGACTTTTTAGCGATGCTCGGTCTTTTGTATATTTGATTATGTTAAAGTATTATTTTGAAGTTTACGTCCTCTACAAAGTCACACTAGACTCAATAAGAAAAATATTAGTTTTTTAATTATTGAAATCCAAGTTGTGGAACAAAAGTTATGAAAATTGTAAAAGGGGTCATCCCTTGAAACTCTCGGATTTTATTAAGGGTCAACACCTTGAATGAGAGGTCGACATCTTATTGCTGAAGTATTAACTTTTCAATGAAATTTTGGGAAATTAAATCCATGAATAATTAAGGATGGGCCAATAGGAAAGTGCCACGTGGAAAAGATAGTGACACTTCATGCATGAAGAGGTGATGAGCTTGGATGGTCACACCTCATGCTTGAACATGACTCACCTTCCAAAGGGATAAATTTGTTGGAGTCTTCAGCTATTAGCCATCCCGACCTTCAGCTCTCTCTCTCTGCTCTCTCTTGCAGATCTCTCTCCTCTCCAAATTCGTGTGAGAAAAGTAGGGTTTGTTACAAAAGTGTGAGGTTCTAGTGTTTTGTGCAAGAAATTTTGGTGTTTAAGAGCTAGAAGTGCAAGAGAAGGAAAAGCCTACGACTCAAGCCCTAAGGTACCAACAAATACCTTTAAGATTTTATTTTGATGCTGTAATGACTTATAAAGGATGAAATTTACGTTACATGGTTAAGAATACATGAAATGGTAAAGGTGGTTTATGGGTATACACTTTATAAGTCATGTTAACCAGTTTCTGGAATGTGAAATTTACAAAGTCTTAGACTTATAATTTGGTCATAATCTCTTCTAATAAAGTGTATCCAACATTCTAAGGTTTATATTGGTACCTTATTAGTTCTGATCCAATTAGTGTAGAAAAAGTTGTATATATCAGAAGTTGAGGTAAAAACAGGGTATGAACTAAATACCCGATTTTGAAGATGTAGAATTTATGAGACTTGTAAGTGAGAATCTGATCACAATGTCTTCTAAAGAAATGTGGTAGATATCTTAAATATTAATTTGATACCTGAAGTGTTTTGATCATAATTCTGTAGAAAAAGTTATCAAAGCCGAAAGTTTTTGGTAAAGTAGGGTATTCTGAGTTTTGCTTATATTATTTTATGTTATGATGTTAAGGTATATAAGCAAGCTCATTGGATCCTTAAGGACTTGGAAACCTAAGCCTAAGCTAAGGAGATCAAGTAAGAACTCATTGAATATATTTTTCCCTTTGGGGCCTACATCACAAAGAGTAGGACTGAGGTTGACGTGATTGAATGATTGAGAAATGTTAAAATGTTAAATTATTAAGCATGAAATGAATACGTTATAGTTATGTATGTATGAAATATGTTTGGGGTGCATGGCCCAACAATATGGGTGTGATTGGTGTTTGTGTGACATTGTATTGTGATGTGTATGCTATAAGTAACGCCTAAATACGTAAAGCATGAAAAGTATGTTAAGAGATAAAGTTTAAGTGCATTTGGGAGACGTATGTGTTTTTGTGTGATTTATGTTAAGTTAAGCAAAGCATGATTTCTTAAGTTATCAAGAATGCATGAATTATGTCATGTTGTCAAGTTTTGCATGTCATCTCATTCATGCATTACATTTCAAGAAAAATGTTTATCAAGCATGCATTCACATGTCACCATGCATCGCATGAAGAATAAGTTATCAAGTATCAAGTTATCAAGTATCAAGTTATGAGAGAACCCCGTAGGTGCTAACTCTCTATCAAATTATCAAGTATGGGAATGATGCATTTCCCTTTTATGCGATGTAATGGCAGCATGTATCAAGTTAAGTTTTGAGGATGGTCGTGGTATGGGACATGGATCTTAACTCTAAAAATGAAATGATGTTTTGAGGATGATCCTCACCCCAAAATGATTTGAAAAATACACGTTTTACGAAAAGAACATCTTTTAAGCATATCATGAGCATGCTAGGCATGTAAGACATTATGATTTCTTACCGAGCCTTAGGCTCACTAGTTAAGCTTTGTGATGTAGGTGACGAAGCTCGGGATGAGGAATTTAGTCCTCATCACGTGCCATGACATGTGGATGAAGCTGTTTTGGAGCAGGTTGTTTACGAAACCAAGTGACGACCCGTGGGTGAAAGAAGAAAGAAGTTTTAAATATTTTATTAAGTTTTATGAAAACTTAATTGAATGAATCGACACGTTTTGAATTATCATGTTAAGAACTTATGTTAAGTAATTCGATGGGCAATTCTTGAATGTTTTGTGTTATTGCCTATCTATGACATGTAATGAACTTAATGATATTTTGATATATATTTCTATAACGTGTTTTATAAGTATGATGGGATCACATTTTTAATACTTTTAATGTTTTATGCTTCCGCTAAGTTTTCAACTCAAATATTTCAAGTGTATTTACAAAAAGAAAATTTTTTTCATTGTTTTCAAAAGGGTTTTTAAAGAACGGGATGTTACATATGAACTCTACCATCTTTGCCGTCGGACAGCTCGGCTAAAATATTTGGTGTTGAACGCCTCCTTGAAGTCACTCCAAGTCACTTCGCTTACATTTCTGGAGGCTTTAACTGTGTCCCACCAAAAGCGGGCGCCATTCTCCATCATGAAGGTTGCACATATTATCTTATCTCTCCCTTCCACCTTTGCATATTCAAACAAATCTTCTAATTTTCGTATCCATTCCTCAGCCTCAGCTGGATCGGCTGATTGCCCATGAAATTTGGTGGATGAAGATGATTGAATCTTTTACAGCTTAGTTTGCCGTGATTATTCCTTTGTTCACCACCTCGACTTTCACTCATTTGGTATTCTTCAAGATATTGGGATTGGCAATTCACTAATTTCACGAATCTATCAACTACACTTTCATTGTCTTGACTTGTCCCTTCATCAATAGAACATGTAACTCTTGGCATCTCTTACTAATCCTATAACAGAGCAAACAATGCACATAAATAATACAATCAAACAAGACAAGTCAAACATACTTACAGTGGATGAAGCATTTTCGTGCGAAGCTTGCATCGTTAAGTAGTCTACATAATTGGTTTTGAAAACCCAGTGCGCTCTGATACCACGTCTGTCACACCCCATAAAATTTTACTTAAAAATGATCGCAGTAAAATTTTTCTTTATTTAAAAACGTTCCTCATGAATTCTTTTTAATGAAAACACAGCAGAAGACTTTAATTATAAATCATAGTGAACCCAACATTTACTTGAAATAAGAAATGTTAATCAAAATATTCATCAAATAAAATACCGCAAAGCTCATATAACACATAGTTTAATCAAAACGTGTAATATACATAATAAACATCTTTACACAGCATCATTCAACAAAACTAAACTTTTAAAACACATCATTGTTCAAAGGTAAACACTTCAAAATACTTCAAATGTACATCTTAACGTCCCCAACAATTGGCACTTAACGATTCAAGCTTCCCGCACCGGATCCTCCTCCTCCACGACATGATACTTACATCAAACAGGGAGGGCTAAGTCCCTCTCCCGCATCTTCATCACCTAAATCACAAAGCATAACCTATGAGCCTAAAGCTCAGTAAGTAATCGAATGAGCCTATATGCCTAACATGAGCATGACGTTTCTTGAAAAACATGTACATTCATTTCGTTCTTTTTTTGTTGTCTTGACTTAATTTAACATGTGTTTCTGTCACATCGTTTGAAAGTGAATAGGCACCATATGGCCTCCATGAGGCAGCCAATTCCACATTCTCCCATAACTTGATCTTGACTTTACATACATTTATGCATTGGATGATGAATGTGTCCCTTACCACCTTCATCATCCGTTGGGTGACATTTTAAAAACATGCATGAGAAAACATTTTCGTATCTTTCATAAAACATGATGCATGGACATGATTCATACATATGCATGATATGATAACATAATTTAAGTACAAACAACATAATGCATCAAACATTTCTCAAGTCAACCGTAATAAACATTCCTAGTATACTTGATCTAACTTAACTCTTGACTTATGATAATACATAAACATCAAACAATGTCAATCAAGCACCAATCAAACCCAAAGCACTTGGGTCGATGTATGCTACGATACACTCAAAAAGAATATCATGAAGAACATTATCATAAAAACAACAACTCCTACGACATCCTTACTTAATGGATATCTAAGTAATCAAACACATCATACTTATGTCCTATCATTTGTGATGTAGTCCCACAAGGGGCAAAAACATGCAAGGATTACTTACTTTGATTCCTTAGCTTTAGCTTGGTACTATGAATCCTTAATGATCCAATGAGCTTGCTTATATACCTTAACATCATAAAATAAAACAATCTAAGCCAAGTTCATGGTCTTCCTTCCTCCTTGCATTTTTAATCCTTAAATACCAAAATTTTTGTACTAAATACTAAAACCTAATGCTTTGATTTCAAACCCTAATTTTTCTGACACAAATTTGAAGAGGATTTTGGAGAGGAGAGAGAGATGCAAGAGAGATCTGAAGGTCGTGATGACTAATAGTTGAAGACTCTTAACAAATTTTATCCTATTGGAAGGTAAAGAGTCATGTTGTTCAAGCATGAGGTGTGACCATCCAAGCTCACTAACTCTTCATGCATGAGGTGTCACCATCCTTTTCACATGGAACTTCCCTATTGGTCCATCTTTAATTAATCATGGACTTACTTTCCTAAAATTTCATTTAAAAGTCAATATTTTAGTGACCTCTCATTCAAGGTGTCGACCCTTAATAAAATCCGCCTTTTAAAACTTTCATAACTTTCGTTCCGCAACTTGGATTTCACTAATTCAAAATCTCATCTTTTTCTTATTGAGTCTCGTGTAACATTTTAGAAGAATTAAACTTCAAATTATGCGTTTAACATAGTCAAATTTACAAAATACCAAACATCGCTCAAAATCAATAATTCTATAGTCTTGTTTTCCTTGACCAACTTCAAATAAACATAACTTCCTCTCCAAAAGCCCAATACAATTGATCTACCTATAAATATTTTTATCTTGACGTCTACTACGACTTTTTAGAAGAACATTTTGCCAGTTATGCTCTTCTAATACATGATATGATTGTAACACAGAAACTGCTTTGTTACAATATTCAAACCCAGTATTTGTTCCAATCTTTGGGGTCTAAGATTCATAACTATTTTTAAATTGAGAAATTCTTGTTGCTATAGTTTCATCTACTAATCTATTAAAGTCTATTAGAAGAAATCAAGTCAATGTTAAGACCCTAAAACCTCAAAATTAGGTAAATACCAATATTGTTTTCGATTCGTCAACTCATTACTTATAAGTTGTAATTTCATCTTCATATTCATCTTTATATTCATATAAAGTTGGGTGTTACACTAGAGGCCCATGAACACTGAATCTTCAACTTCGAACCTTGGAAACTTTGAACCCTATAACCTTGATCCCTTAACCTTAAAACATTGAACACTGAACCTCCCTGTAACCATGGAACCTCGAACCTAAACACTGGAACTTTGAATTGCTAACCCTGGAATTCTCAATCTAAAACACTCAACCTCGGAACTTTAGAACCCTAACCCTTAATATTTATTCTTTGACCCTGGAACCCTTAACCCTTAACCCAAAACTCTAAACCCTAAACCCTAGAAATCTTAAATCTGAACAATTAACCTTTGAAACCTGAACATGAACCCTGAACACTGGAACCATGAACGTTAGAATCCTAAACCCAGAACCATGGACCCTAAAAGCCTTGAATTTTGAACCTTGAACCCTTGAGTCTTTAATTGTTGAACCTTGAACCATGAACTTTGGATGCTAGAACCCCTTGAAGCCTGAACATTGGAATCTTTAAACTTTGAACCCTAGAACCCAAGAACCTTGAACCCTAGAACCCTAAAACTTTAAATCCTGGAACCCTGAATCCGGAACACTGAACCTCAGAACCCCCTAGAACCTTGTACGCTAGAAAACTTAACCCTATAACCCTGAACTCTTAACCCTAGAACCCTTAACCCTGAACCATGAACCTAAAACCGTAGTTTTCTTGAAACCCCCAACTCTGGAACCATAAACCCTGAACTGTGAACCTTAAACCCTAAAACCTGAACCATAGACCATGTAGCCATAAAATATTTAAATCCAAAACCATGAATACTATACCTTTAAACCCTTAACCCTAAATTTTGGACACTATAACTCCTAGAACCCTGAACTTTCAAGTTCCAACCTTGAACACTAGAACCCAGAACCTTAAACCTTGAACCATGGACCTCAAACCCTTGAACACTAGAACCCTAGAACTCCGAACCCTGGACCCTAGAACCTTAGAAACCTAAACCTTGGAACCCTAAAATCTTTAACCCTGAACCCTGAACTTTAGACCCTATAACCCCTTGAACCCTGAACCATGAAACCCTTGAAATGTAGAAACTCTAACCTTAAAATCCTAAACCCTGAAGCTTGGATCTTGGAACCTTAAAACTCTTAACCCTTAACCCTTTAACATTGAACCCTGGAAGCATGAATAGAACCCTGAACCCTAAACCATTGAACCCTTGAACCTTGAAACCTGAACCCTGAAAACTTGATCATGAACCTTGGAATCCTAGAACCCAGGAGTCCTAGAACCCTTAACCTCGGAACTCCGTAACCAAGAACCCGAGAACCCTAGAACCCTAGAATCCTAAACCCTCAACCTCAGAACTTTAGAACACTAAACTCTTAGCCTTTAACCTTGGGCCTGGGAACCCTTAACCCAAACCCTAAACATGAACCATTAACCTTGGAAACCTAAACATGAATCTTGAACCCTGGAACCATGAACCTAAGAATCCAAAACGCAGAACCGTTGACCCTAAAACCCTTGAATTTTGAACCTAGAACCCTCGAATCTTGAACTGTTGAACCTTAAACCTTGAACTTGGACCATAGAACCCCTTAAAACCTGAACCCTAAAACCCTTGAACCGTTAACATTGGAATCCTCGAACCTTTGAAACCTCAAACCCAAGAACCTTGAACCCTAGAACCCTGAAACCCTGAACTCAAAACCCCTAATCCTAAACTCTAAACATGGAACCCTAGAATCCCGAATCCTTAAACCCTAAATCCTAGAACTATTAACCATAAACACCAGGACCTTGGCACACTAAACCTTGGAACCTATAACATTCAACCCTAAAACCCTGGAACCCTAAACCATGAACCCTTAAACTGTAAACTCTAAACACTGGAACCCTAAAATAGTAATCCTTAACCTTGAAACAATTTAAACCTTGTAACTCTAGAATCCTGAATATTAAACCCTGAACCCATAACCTTGGAATCTTAAAACCCTAGAACCCTTCAAATATTGAACCATGAACCCTTCAACCCTAAACTAGAATCTGAAACGTTGAACTTTTGGCCCTAGAACCCCTAGAACCCTGAATCCCTAGAATCATGAACCTTAAACCCATCCTAGAACCCGGAACCTTGAACCCATAGCACCATAAACCTCAAACCCTAATTGTTGAACCTTGAACCCTAGATCCCTATAACTTTGGAACCTAGAACTGTAAACCCTAAACCCTGGAACCCTAGAACTCTGAATCTTTAAACCCTTGAAACCTGAACCTTAAACTTTGGACCCTAGAAGCCCCTAAACACTTAATCTTGAATTTTAAACCCTAGAAACCTTGAATCCTAGAACCTTGAACCCTATACCTTATAACACTGAACCCTAAACCTCAAACCTTGGAACCATGAACCTAAACCCAGGAACCCTGGAACAACCTTTAACACTAGAATTCTTAATACTAAGCCCTTAACCTTTAAACTTTGGAACCCTAGAACCCTGAACCCTAGAATTCTTAACCATGAACCCTTAACCTTTAACCCTGGACCTTGAAAATTTGGAACCCTAAACCCTTAACCTTGGAAATCTGAACATGAACCCTCAACCTTGGAATCATAAACCTAGAACCGTGGACCGAAAACCCTTGAATTTTTAACCATAAATCCTTGAACCCAAAATTGTTAAAGCTAAAACCCTATAATGATGGACCATGAACCTTGAACCCTTAAACCTTGAATGTGTAACCTTGGAACCCAGAACCCTTCAATTATTGAACCCTTAGCCCTGAAACCATAAACTCTATAACCCCTAAACCCTAAACCTTGGACCCTAGCACCTTGAACCTCAAACCCCAGCACCTTGAACCTTGGTACCCTGATTGTTGAACCTTAAACTTTGTAACTTTAGAACTTTGAACCTATGAACTAGGAACGCTGAATTGAGAACCTTTAACCTTGGAATTCTTAATCGTGAATCATAAACTCTGAACCCTAAAACCCAAACCCTAAAACCTTAGACTTTGAACCCTTAAGCACTAGAACCATGGATCCATGGACACTAAAACCCTTAAACACTGAACCTTGAACCGTGGAACCATGGAATCTTTAACCCTTGAACTGTAACAACCCTCATTTTATTTTAGAATTTTGTGACTTTAAGATGGAAATGTTTAAGATTTTTTTTATGAATGTTGGATAAATATTAAAGTATTAAAGTATTATGGATATTAGTAATTTAGTAGGTTGAAGGTGATGAAGAAAATAATGTTTGAGAAGTATAAGTAATCTTCTAAGTGTTTTGGAACACTTTCGGTCGACCCCATGATTTAGAAAGGGTCGACACAATATAACCTTTCGGTCGACCCAAGGATTGAGAAGGGGTCGACACAATATGACATTTCGGTCGACCCCAGGATCGAAGAGGAGTCGACACAACTGGAATACTTCGGTCAACTGCAGGATCGAGGAAGGGTCGACACAACTTAACCCTTGGAACACTTTTGGTCGACCCCAGGACCGAGCGGTCGACACAAATGACTCTCAGGAACTTCCTTCGGTTGACACAGTTGGACGAGTGGTCGACACATTCATACATGTCGTTGAAAAGTCAGCAAAAACATGGGGAAATTCGATTGATGGACGTAAAGGAAAGGTTGATTTTGTTTAATTAAGAGATAAGAAGGTATGGTCTACCATTTCCCTCCCATCATGATTTCTTTTCCCTATCTTCTCTAAAGTTCTCTCGTTGATCAAGAGAAGAGCGAGGTTGAGAAAGAAAGAGATATTGAGAGAGAAAAGAGTGAGGAAACTAAAGTTCAAGGTAATTTTTCTACCCTCTGAGTTTCTTTTAAGTTTAGTAAGGATAATATGATGGTATTGGTTGAATTGATTGATGAAAATTGAAGGATTTCATGTAGATTGTTAGAAAATGAGTTAAGTATGAACAAAGTTAGAGTTCTGGATATTCGGTCAAGAAGTAGTAGGAATTAGATTTTGTTTTCTTCATAAGAGTTAAAGTTAACTGTTAGAGTGATTTATAGCCATTCGAATCACTCAATTTGAAGTTATGTATAAAACTTTATGGACATTGCAAGTCAATGTACAGAAACTGAGGAGAGCTGCGGTCGACCCCTTATAGGTTGTGTCGACCGGTTCTCGATTTAGAAAACGCACGCTCTCTATTTTGTCAACAAGGGTCGACCCCTTGTGGGTTGGGTTGACCGGTCAATGATTTCCAGAGAAGTATGCTCACTAATATGTCCAGATACTTTATGCTACGTTAGTTTTCTGAATTTGGTATCTTCTAAGAAGTTATCGTAGACTCTTTAAGGAATAATTTGACACCCCTAGCATCACAAATGGATGATTATCGAAGAAGTTATGGAAGTTAATGAATTATGTTACTTGCGTTTAGGTTTTCAAGTGCAGCAACATATTTATAAAGTTTTTCAATAAAGCTAAGGACCTAGGTAAGTTAATGTTGCATGTGATTGGCCCTAAGGGGACTACATTACAAAGATTAGGATTTTATGATTTTGAAATATGTTGGATTGTTTGGGGTGTAATGCACAATACACCGACCTCAATTTATTTGAGGATATGTTTGTGTGCCTTGTTTGATGATTGATTGATTTTTGGTGTTGGAATAAAGATGCATGTTTAGAATGCTTGCAAAAATGATTTACATGCATGATTTTCATGATAATATGCAACGGGTCGTTGAAGGAGGAGCACAAGTTAGACTGCCTCGAGGGAGGCCAAATGGTATCTACTCTCTCCCGTGGTACCTTCAACGATCAAATAATGAAGGAAATGAAATGAATGAAATGTACGTAAATAGTTACATGTTGGGCGGGGTTGAGTTTGGCTGTCCCGAGAGGTTGGACCAAATGGTTCCTACTCTCCCCTAGACGGTATCGCCCACATTAATTGGACTGATAAGTGAAAGAAAAGAAATAAAATGAACGATACTGAAAACTGCGTTGTTTTTATAAAGCAGCATATGCATAAAGGTCTCATAAATGTTTTATTATTTTGGATTAACTTAATGAGCGTTAGGCTCATTAGATAAGCTTTGTAATGTAGGGATAAATGCTCGAGGTGGTGAAGTACGTCCATTGCTGAAGATTGTGGCTGTTAGTGCGATTTAGACTGGTGGGTGGCTTATGTAAATGGAAATGTTTTGTTTGAAAACTAATGTATAATATTGTGTTTAGTTTATAACTTTTTTGTAATAACTTGGTCTTAATGTTAAGGTACAAGTATTTTTTGGGTTACTATTATGAATATAATTGATTTTGATGAATTCAAATAAAAGTCTTCTGCTGTATTTTATCTCAAGGATTTCAAATTGATAAGTTTTACCTTAAATTGTTTCAAGTAGGTATATGTGTTTACAAAAAAAAATTAACCAAGCAAAGGAAAAACCGGACGTTACAATATGGTATCAGAGCACACCGGGTTTTAAAATCATTTCTGCAGACTGCCTAATAACACAAGCTTTCACATGGAGATACTTCATACACTGTAAGTTTGTTAATGATTATATTATTATTTGTATTTATGGGTTGCTAAATTGTTCAGGCTTAGTTCAATATGATGAGAGGAAGAAGAAATATTCCAGAGGAGAGAACTAATGAGACTGCTATTAATCAACTGTCAGAGCTGGTTAACCGGCAGTTTCAACAATTGGAGTGAATGATGAATAGAGAGGAACAAGGAAATGAATTGTAACAACCCTCAGTTATTTTATGAATTTTTGTGATTTTAAGATGAAAGCGTTTAAGATTATTTTTATGAATGTCGCTTAAATATTAGAGTGTTAAGGTATTTTGAATAGTTTCGGTCGACCCCAGGATTGAAGAGGGGTCGACACAATATATACTTTCGGTCGACATCATGGAAGAACGGTCGACACAAATAACGCTCGGGAATTCTTTCGGTCGACACAATGGACGAGCGGTTGACACTTTGCATGACTTAAGTTGAAAGTCAGCAAAAACGTGGAGAATCCGATGGGTGGACGTAAAGGAAAGGTTGATTTTGTTTAATTAAGAGATAAAAAGGCATGGTCTGCCATTTCCCTACCAGTATGGCAGGGAAAAGAATGAGAAAGTGAGTTATCTCAGATGAGAGGAGGAAAACTCTGAAGTTTTCGTGGAAGCTGAAGTTCAAGGTAATTATTCAATATGATGGTATTGGTTGAATTGATGGATAAAAAATGCAGGATTTCATGTAGATTGTTAGAAAATGAGTTAAGTATGAACAAAGTTAGAGTTCTGGATATTCGGTCGAGAAGTAGTATGAATTAGATTTTATTTCCTTCATAAGAGTTAAAGTAAACTCTTAGATTGATATATAGCCGTTTGAATCACTTAATTTGAAGTTATGTATGAAAATTTATGGACATCGCAAGTCAGTGTACGGAAACTGGGGAGAGCTGCAGTCGACCCGTTATAGGTTAGGGTTGACCGATTCCAAATTTTCGAAATACACGCTCTCTAATTTTGAGCATGGGTCGACCCCTCCAAGGTTGGGTTTACCGGTGATTTCCAGAGAAGTATGCTTACTAATATGTCCTGATACTTTATTCTACATTAGTTTTCTGAATTTGGTGTCTTCTGAGAAGTTATAGTAGACTCTTTAAGGAATAATTTGACACCTGTAGCATCACAAATAGATCATTGTCGAAGAAGTTATGGTTGTTTGAAGTTAATGAATTATGTTACTTGCGTTTAGGTTTTCAAGTGCAGCAACATATTGATCAAGTTTTTCAATAAAGCTAAGGACCTAAGGTAAGTTAATGTTGCATGCGATTGGCCCTAAGGGGACTACATTACAAAGATTAGGATTTTCTGGTTTTGAAATATGTTGGATTGTTTGGGTGTAATGCACAATACACCGACCTCAATTTATTTGAGGATATGTTTGTGTGCCTTGTTTGATGATTGATTGATTTTTGGTGTTAGAATAAAGATGCATGTTTAGAATGCTTGCAATGTTTGAATTGTACATTTTATTGTATGTTTACATGTTCATGCATTTTAATTGTTAATGCATCATGGTTTTAAGAAAAATACAAAAATGATTTACATGCATGATTTTCATGATAATATGCAACAGGTCGTTGAAGGAGTAGCTCGAGTTAGACTGCCTCGAGGGAGGCCAAATTGTGTCTACTCTCTCCCGTGGTACCTTCAACGATCAAATAATTAATAAATGAAATGAACGAAATGTACGTAAATAGTTACATGTTGGGCGGGGATGAGTTTGGCTGTCCCGAGAGGTTGGACCAAATGGTGCCTACTCTCCCCTAGACGATGTTACCCACATTAAATGGACTGTTAAGTGAAAGAAAAGAAATGAAATAAACGATACGAAAATTGCATTGTTTTCATAAACCAACATATGCATGAAGGTCTCATAATTGTTTTATTATTATGGATTAACTTACTGAGTGTTAGGCTCATTAGATAAGCTTTGTAATGTAGGGATAAATGCTTGAGGTGGTGAAGTACGTCCATTGCCGAAGTTTGCGGCTATTAGTGTAATTTTGACCGGTGGGCGGCCCATGTAAATGGAAATGTTTTGTTTGAAAACTAATGTATAATATTATTTTTAGTTTATAACTTTTTTGTAATAACTTGGTTTTTAATGTTAAAGTATAAGTATGTTTTGGATTACTTATTACGAATATAATTGATTTTGATGAAGTTAAATAAAAGTCTTCCTCTGTATTTTATCTTAAGGATTTCAAATTGATAAGTTTTACCTGAAATTGTTAAAATTTGGTACATATGTTTAGAAAAAAAATTTAGCAAGGAAAAAACTGGGCGTTACAATATGGTATCAGAGCGCACTGAGTTTTAAAATCGTTTCTACAGACTGCCTAACAACACAAACCTTCACATGGAGATACTTTATACACTATAAGTTTATTAATGATTATATTATTGTTTGTATTTATGGGTTGCTAAATTGTTAAGGATTAGTTCAGTATGCCGAGAGGACAAAGAAGGGAAATGGAAGGCAGAGATGATGCAATTAAAAAGCCAACTGATATAGTGGATCGTCAGTTTCAGTAATTGGAACGATATATGGCAAAGGAAGAAAATGAGGTTTTCATTCGAATGCTGCTGGAGAGTTAAGTTATGAAAGATTTTGACGACTTCATCCACCAAACTTTGATGGACAGGCAACAGATCCAACTTGTGCTGAAGGGTGGATCTGAATGATTGAAGATATGTATGATTATGCCAAGATTGAGGAAGATGAGAAAGTTAATTGTGCAGTCTTTATGTTGTCAAAGGATGCACGTTACTGGTGGGACACTATTAAAGTAACCACAAATGTTAAAGAAATGTCATGGAACAAATTTAAGGAGATCTTTTATGACAAATATTTCAATCATGTAGTTCAAACAAGTAAGTTAGTGGAATTTGTTCAATTACGCCAATTTTGATCCGTATCGGAGTACATACGGAAATTTGAAGCATTATCTCGTTTTGCTCCACACATGGTGGCCACTAACGAACTCAAGGTACATCAATTCATTCAAGGGCTGAAAGTCAAAATATATAGAGGAGTAAAGATCTCCGGAACGAAAAATGTGCCGTATTCAATGGTGGTGACAAAAGCCCTAGAAGTGAAAGAAGCTGAAATAAAATTCCAAAGGGAGTGGTGATGTGCCACAGATTAGCACATCTAGAAGCGGAAGCAAACTATTTTCTAATGAGTTTGTTGATTTTGTAGGAAGCTTGTTTTATAAAGGTTTAATCAAGAAGCCAAAGATGAAGGGCATGGTGAGCCCTAGTTGTCAAGTGGGGTTGATGCATTTCATGGGCCAACCACACTTGATGAATGAAGAGGAGTTCAAGGGTGGCACATTAAGGTGGCCCCAAATCACCAAAACATGAAGGGGAAAGCATGTTTTCCTTTTGACAACTTTGTGTAATAATTTAGTTACTTTTATGTAATAATTAGGAGGATAATTAGTAGCTTAAATTTGTGCACATGTAAGGGTACTTAGTGTACACGTGGCATGGAAGGGTGATCAAAACATCCTTGGTGATGAAAACAACATTTCTGGTTTCGGCCCAAGCTGACCTTCGAGGCTTGTGCAGCCGTTTTGACAACCTTCCGGACTTGTTTTGGACAAACGTGCTTCTACAAAACTTAGCCCACTCTCAAAGGTTTAAGTTCTCCAATTTCTAGCTAAAGTCCCTGTATGCGTTTGGACTTCTCCTTGCTCCAATCCCCTGTTGCTGCCTACCTTTCTTTCTCTCGGCAGATTTTCGCCATCTCCTCTCTTCCCGACACCTCCGCATCTTGGAGCGTGTCAAGTGGGAATCTCCGAAGAAATTTTTTAAAGAAGTGCAGCATCAACCAAATCAAGCATTCCAGCAATCAAAAGGCGCAAAATGACCTAATGACGGAAAGATTGAGCAAGGGAAAGGAAAACGTGTACAAGGGTTTATTCAAGCTGAAGAATGTCCGAAGTGTCATAAACGACATTTTGGAGAATGCATAGCTGGAACTGGTAGGTGTTTCAAATGCAAGGAGATAGGTCATATTGCAAGAGATTGCCCAAAAGTGAACAAAGATGAAATAAAGGTGGCACCAAGGGTTTTTGCACTTATCGAATCTGATAATGAAGAACAACCTGCGGTGGTGTCAGGTACTAGTTTAGTTAATGGCGTTACTGCTTATACATTGATAGATTCTGGTGCCTCTCATTCATTCATGTCATCTACATTCATGGTTAAAATGAAATGTTCACCGGTGGTAGCTGAACATGTTTATGATGTAATGTTTCCATCTGGAGAGGAATTACACCTGAATTATGTTATGCTGGATTGTATTATTTCGTTAAATGATAGAAACTTACAAGCTGATTTTATAATTATGGATATGAAAGGGTATGATATTATATTGGGAATGGACTGGTTATTTCAGCATTTTGCAACAATTAATTGTAGAGCTAGAACAATATGTTTCCAGCCTCCGAATGCTTAATGGTATTCTTTTCAAGCAATGAAAAGTACCAACAGAACACCTATCATATCATCTATTAAAGCCCAACAATTATTGAGAAGCGGTTGTTTTGGGTTCTTAGCAAGCATAATTGATACTCGAATGCAATGTAGTGCAAAATTACAAGATATTCCAGTGGTGAAAGACTTCTCAGATGTATTTTTAGACGATTTACCAGGACTACCCCCAGATCAAGAAATTGAGTTTGTAATTGATATATATCCAGGAGTAGAACCAGTATCAAAGAATCCATATAGAATGTTACCTGTAGAATTAAAATAATTGAAGGCACAATTGGAGGAATTAGTACACAAAGGCTTTATACGTCCAAGTTTCTTGCCATGGGCAGCTCCAGTGTTATTTGTTAAGAAGAAAGATGGGATCACTGAGAATGTGTATTGACTACAGAGAATTAAATAAATTAACGATCAAGAACAAGTATCCACTTCCAAGGATTGATGATTTATTTGACCAACTCCAAGGTGGACAAGTGTTCTCAAAGATCGATCTAAGATCAGGATACTATCAATTTAAGGTCAAAGCGGAAGATGTCCCGAAAACAGCATTTAGAACTTGATATGGACATTACGAGTTTTTGGTGATGTCTTTTGGATTGACCAATGCTCCTGCTGGCTTTATGGATCTAATGAATCACGTATTCCAAGAGTATCTAGATAAATTCATAATTGTGTTTATCGACGATATTCTCATATATTCTCAAACAGAGGAAGAGCATACGGAACATCTAAAGGCAGTATTATCAACTTTAAGACGACATATCTTATATGCTAAGTTTTCTAAATGTGAATTCTGGCTTGATAGAGTTAACTTTCTTGGACATGTAGTATCCAAGGACGGTATTTCTATTAATCCATCAAAAGTCCAAGCAGTGATGGACTGGCCACAGCCAAGGAATATTAATGAGGTACGTAGCTTTCTTGGGTTAGCTGGATATTATCGAAGATTCATTGAAGGATTTTCAAAGATAGCAATCCCTTTGACCCGATTAACGAAGAAAAACGTGAAGTTTTGGTGGTCAGGTGAATGTGATAGAAGTTTCTAGAACTTGAAACAAAAATTGACATCAGCCCCAATTTTGACAATTCCAACAGAGGACGGTAAATTCACAATTTATTGTGATGCTTCCAAAATTGGATTAGGTTGCGTATTGATGCAAGAAGGAAAAGTGATCGCTTACGCATCAAGGCAATTAAAAGGGTACGAGCAAAATTATCCTACTCATGATTTAGAATTAGCTGCAGTTGTTTTCGCATTAAAAATATGGAGGCATTATTTATATGGGCAACAATGCGAGATATTTTCAGACCATAAGAGTCTGAAGTATTTATTCACCGAAAAAGACCTGAATATGAGGCAACAAAGATGGCTCAAATTCGTAAAAGATTATGAGTTTGAAATCAAATACCACCCCGGCAAAGCTAATGTGGTAGCTGATGCATTGAGTAGGAAGTTCATACCAGTCCAATTGGCAATGTCTATAACGCTTCAATCTGAAATTCAAAAGTCTGGCTTAGAAGTAGTGTCAAATTTGAGTTGTATGCTTGCAGCGTTATCTTTGAAGCCAACTCTTATGGATGAAATCAAGAAGCTCAATTGGAAGATCCAAAATATAAACGATATAAATTGGGTAAAAAGCCAAATTCTTCTGACTTTAAGTGTTCGAATGATGGTGTTCTGAAGTTTAAAGATAGATGGTATATTCCAGAAAAGCAAGAATTACAAAAGAAAATAATATCGGAAGCCCATTCTTCTACATTTACGGTACATCTGGGAAGCACTAAAATGTATCGGGATTTAAAACAGCACTGGTGGCCGAATATGAAGGAGGACGTACCAAAACATGTGGAATTTTGTCTCACGTGTCAAGAACTTAAAGTTGAACATCAAAGGCCTGCAGGAACGCTTTAGTCTTTACCAATCCCGGAATGGAAATGGGAGCATATAACAATGGACTTTGTTATGGGATTACCGAAAACAACAAAGGGGCATGATGCTATTTGGGTGATTGTTGAAAGATTAACAAAGTCAGCCCATTTCTTACCGGTCAGAATGAATTTTTCTATGGATCAGTATGCTGAATTATATGTTCAAGAGATTATAAGACTGCATGGAATTCCAGCATCGATAGTATCAGATCGTGATCCAATATTTACTTCAAAATTTTGGAAAAGTTTACATAAGGCAATGGGGACTACATTGTCTTTTAGCACGGCTTTTCATCCCCAAACTGATGGTCAAACCGAAAGAACAATTCAAATATTAGAAGATATGTTACGAGCATGTGTATTGGATTTTCAAACTACATGGAGTAAGATGTTACCATTAGTGGAGTTTGCATATAATAGTAGCTACCAATCAACAATTGGTATGGCCCCGTATGGGGCATTGTATGGGCGAAAATGTTGATCTCCATTGTATTGGGATGAAGTTGGAGAAGCAAAGTTGTATGGACCAGAAATTTTACGACAAACCGAAGATCAAGTGAAAGTTATTCGAGAAAGAATCAAAATAGCTCAAAACCGACATAAACATTATGCAGATCAAAGGCGAAGAGAGCTAGAATTTGAGGAAGGGGATGAGGTATTCTTAAAGATTTCGCCTTTTAAGGGAGTAATGCGGTTTGGAAAAAGGGGAAAGCTTAATCAACGATTTATTGGACCTTTCCCCATTATAAAGAAGTTAGGCAAAACAACTTACATGTTGAAATTGCCATCATCTATGGCTGGAATCCACAACATTTTTCACTTTCAATGTTAAGGAAATGTGAGCGTGATACTACTCATGTGATTGAAGATAGAAGTCTTGACATCGAGCCTACTTTGACATATGAAGAAAAACCGGTAAAGATCTTGGATTCAAAAACAAAAGAATTGAGAAACAAACAAATTCCTTTGGTCAAAGTGCTATGGAGAAACCATACTATAGAGGAAGCCAAGTGGGAAAGGCAACAAGACATGATGAAGAAGTGTCCGGAACTTTTTGACATCTAAATTTTGAGGATAAAATTTTGTTAAGGAGGGTAGAATGTAACAACCCTCAGTTATTTTATGATTTTTTGCGATTTTAAGATGAAAGCGTTTAAGATTATTTTTATGAATGTCTCTTAAATATTAGAGTGTTAAGGTATTTTGAATAGTTTCGGTCGACCCCAGGATTGAAGAGGGGTCGACATAATATATAGTTTCGGTCGACCCAGGATCGAAGAGAGGTCGACACAATATATACTTTCGGTCGACCCCAGGATCAAGAAGGGGTCGACACAAAATAGTCCTTTAGTATACTTTTGGTCGACATCATGGACGAGCGGTCGACACTTTGCCTGACTTAAGTTGAAAGTCAGCAAAAACGGGGAGAATCCGAACGGTGGACTTAAAGGAAAGGTTGATTTTGTTTAATTAAGAGATAAAAAGGCATGGTCTGCCATTCTTTCGGTCGACACAATGGACGAGCTGTCGACACTTTGCCTGACTTAGCAAAAACGTGGAGAATCCGATCAGTGGACGTAAAGGAAAGGTTGATTTTGTTTAATTAAGAGATAAAACGGCATGGTCTGCCATTTCCCTACCAGTATGGCTTCTTCTCCCTATTTACTCATTGTTGGAGTTCTCACATCTTGATTAAGGGAAAAGAATGAGAAAGTGAGTTATCTCAGATGAGAGGAGAAAAACTCTGAAGTTTTCATGGAAGCTGAAGTTCAAGGTAATTATTCTATCCTCTGAGTTTCTTTTAAGTTCAGTAAGGATAATATGATGGTATTGGTTGAATTGATGGATAAAAAATAAAGGATTTCATGTAGATTGTTAGAAAATGAGTTAAGTATGAACAACGTTAGAGTTCTGGATATTCGGTTGAGAAGTAGTATGAATTAGATTTTATTTCCTTCATAAGAGTTAAAGTAGACTCTTTGAGTTAAAGTAGTATGAATCACTCAATTGGAAGTTATGTATGAAAAGTTATGGACGTCGCAAGTCAGTGTACGAAAACTGGGGAGAGCTGCGGTCGACCTCTTATAGGTTATGGTCAACCGATTCCAAATTTTCGGAAAATACACTCTCTGTTTTTGAGCATGGGTCGACCCTTCCAAGGTTGGGTCGACCGGTCCATGATTTCCAGAGAAGTATGCTTACTAATATATCCCGATACTTTATGCTACGTTAGTTTTCTAAATTTTGTGTCTTCTAAGAAGTTATAGTAGACTCTTTAAGGAATAATTTGACACCTGTAGCATCATAAATTGATCATTATCGAAGAAGTTATGGTTGTTTGAAGTTAATGAATTATGTTACTTGCGTTTTAGGTTTTCAAGTGCAGCAACATATTGATCAAGTTTTTCAATAAAGCTAAGGACCTAAGGTAAGTTAATGTTGCATGCGATTGGCCCTAAGGGGACTACATTACAAAGATTAGGATTTTATGATTTTGAAATATGCTGGATTGTTTGGGGTGTAATGCACAATACACCGACCTCAATTTATTTGAGGATATGTTTGTGTGTCTTATTTGATGATTGATTGATTATTGGTGTTAGAATAAAGATGCATGTTTAGAATGCTTGCAATGTTTAAATTGTACATTTTATTGCATGTTTACATGTTCATGCATTTTAGTTGTTCATGCATCATTGTTTTAGGAAAAAAATATGAAAATGATTTACATCCATGATTTTCATGATAATATGCAACGGGTCGTTGAAGGAGAAGGTCAAGTTAGACTACCTTGAGGGAGGCTAGATGGTGTCTACTCTCTCCCGTGGTACCTTCAACGATCAAATAATGAAAGAAATGTAATGAAATGAATGAAATGTACGTAAATAGTTACATGTTGGGCGGGGTTGAGTTTGGCTATCCCAAGAGGTTGGACCAGATGGTGCCTACTCTCCCCTAGACGGTATTACCCACATTAACTGGACTGTTAAGTGAAAGAAAAGAAACGAAATGAACGATACTGAGACTGCATTGATTTTATAAAGCAGCATATGCATAAAGGTCTCATAAATGTTTTATTATTATGGATTAACTTACTGAGCGTTAGGCTCATTAGATAAGCTTTGTAATGTAGGTGATGAAATAAATTGTAATACCCGAAAAGAAAATTGCTTACTTTTAAGATAATTAAAATATTTAAATAAATGTTAAAGATTGAAAAGCTAGGGTTAGAGAAATTAGCATCAAAATGATAGCAAGTAAAATTACACTTTATGCTTAAAGAATATGTCACCTTCACTAGATTTCCTCCTTAATCAATGATATTATTTCCATAAACCTTAGTCCAAGAATATTATTAGATATAAATATGATTTGGTAATTTAAAGTAGAGAAACAATAAGAAAGTGCAACGTGTCCCTATTTGATTAGTGACTAATTGTGATTAAAGCATAATTAGTGAGTGATTAAGGGGTAATTAAGGTTTACTAATCATGATTAATTATGTTAATCTTAATAATTAACTTAGTACTAATCTAGATTAATTAATTAAAGTATGTATGATTAAATGGTGATAATTGTAGAATTTTAGCAATGAAAGAGACATATAAGGGCAAAATGGTAAATCTAAAAGGATAAGTTGGACTAAAAGGTAAATTCATCCTAAAATCTATCTGAAAAATGTGAGAAATGGCTGAGGATCAGCCATTTTCGTGGCTGGAGAGAGAGAAAGGGAGAAAAGGAGCAAAAATGGAGAGAGGGTTTTAGAGAGAAAATAGTGAAAATTGGAGGTAGAGGAGAGATATTTGGCCTCCAATTCCTTAAATGTTCATCTCATCAAGAGAATTCAATTGACCCAAGAATATTGTGGTAAGAATAATTTCATACGTTTTATAGATTAATCATGATTAATAGTATAATTAGTTAAAGAATAATTGTGATTTTCTTAGTAATAAAGAATGGTATAATAATTAGTTATTTAAAGTGCACGAAATTTGGAATTTATGGTTTATCGTTCTGTCAAAATGATATCTAATCATATTGTAATTGCTTAGGTGTGGATATATAGGAAAGATAAAATGAATTAGTTCATATTTGTCAATGTTATACAAAAGTGATTGAAAACTGGAAAATCTGTCTAGTTTCAGGTTTTGTATTCAAACCTTATGTTAGACTAATCCAACGGAAAAGGTCTTTTACCAAGTTAAAATAGACACCTTTAGTGAGATTTGAGCTTTAAAATGAAGACATTTGGAGTCGTATATAATAAATTATGATAC
Source organism: Begonia fuchsioides (assembly GCA_003255005.1). Classification (NCBI taxonomy): domain Eukaryota; kingdom Viridiplantae; phylum Streptophyta; class Magnoliopsida; order Cucurbitales; family Begoniaceae; genus Begonia; species Begonia fuchsioides. The sequence goes on from QAOC01004278.1 coordinate 131,526, forward strand.
TTTGAAGTTGCTGCAAAACAGTGAATAATATTTCGGGTTTCAATTAATAGTTGTTTTATTTATAGGTTATGAAGTGATTAAAAGGCATTGATTATGTGTTTCCTAATTGCTAAAGACCTACGGTAAGTAATGCTATGTTTGTGTTTTGCCTCTTTGGGCCTACACCATGAAGTGTTAGGTTATGCTTGTTTCTTATGACATGAATTGTTTAGTGTTTAGATAGAATATGTTGAATGATGGTATTTGGCTCAAAGATATGTTTTGAAGTGTTAATTTGGATTGATTTATGAATGTCATGTTTTTGGATAGCAAGTTGCAATTATGTTACTATCACAAAGATTTGGTTTATGTCAAAACGGAATAAGTATATGCTCCTAGCAATTGTTAAGTAGTTAAGCTAATGTAACTTACGAAATGTTATTGGAATTGATATTTACTATGATGTGATGAATTGTTATGTTTATGCTACACATGTTAATGATGTGCTTGGTACATCCATATTATGCATGTTCATGGGCATCTCATGCATCATATTTTCAAGAAAGTTACAAACTATTTACATGCATGAGATTTCATATGAAACAAAATATGAAAATTGTTCATTCGGGTTGAGCTCGAATAACCAACGAAAGATGAAGATAAAAGAAAGAAAGAAAGAGAAAGTTATGTAAATGTCATTGGGAAGGGGTTTGAGTTGGTTGTCCCCTTAGGTGGACTCAAGTTTGTGGTCTCTCGTTCCTTGCCAGGAAGCCCCAATGATAAGGATGCATGGAAATTAAAGTAAAGAAATACCCCAAATGAAAAGAAAAGAAAATGTTTTACAAATTCATATCATGTTTGCATTCATGCATTTCCTGCTTTACTTACTGAGCACTAGGCTCATAGATGAACTTTGTGGTGTAGGTGATGCTAACATTCAGTTGACGAAGTGCTCTCATGATCGTGGCTACGTGGCTATTAGAACGATGTTGTCCAAGCAACGAACCGGAGGATTTTTATTTTAATGTAGTTTAGAACGATCATGCAATCATGTATTCCTCCAAAAGAGATTTAAATTATAAATGTATTTCAAAGTCTTCCGCTGCTACGTTTTACAAAGGCATGATCGTAAACAAAAAATTTTATCATCTTTTTATGAAAAGCAAAGTTTACGAAACGGTACGCTACGGGGCGTTACAAACATGGTATCAGAACAGTTACTTGGTCAACATCGTTTTTTTTACAAACATGGTATCCTAAGGGTTTCAAATTTGGTCAAATACTCCTCCACTGAGAGGGTTCCTTCCTTTAATGTTTGGAGTTGGAGGAAGAGTTCTTGTTTGTAGTGGCTCAGCACAAACCTCTTCTCTTGAAGAGTTTCCTAGCCCTCCAAGTAGGAATATCATCCTAACCATTACGCCTCCTTTGGGCCTTCAAACTATCCCACCATAAACTAGCATAACCGGTTAACTCCAAAGAAACCAATTGTAACTTCAACCGTTTTGAGTAGTTATAACATTCAAACACTTAATCTACTTTTTCAACCCAATCAAGGAACACATCACCATTGCAAGATCCATTAAAGGGTGGAATGGTTACCTTGAAATTCCTCATCTCATCCTCATGGTTGGTGTAATACCCAAACTTTTTGAAGGAAGAAGATCCTAACATATTAATATATATGTTTATGTATTAATAGCTTTGAAACTTAAGTTAATACTAATCTAAATTAATTAGTAAAGCTAACCATAGTTAAAGGATATAACACCTCCAACTTACATTTCCTCCTTAATCAATGATATAATTTAAATAAATATTAATCATAGAGTATTATTAAATGTAAATTATGATTTTATATATTAAAGTAGTGAAGCAATAAGAAAGTGCCATATGTCACCTTAGATTAGAGCCTAATCATGTTTAAGGTGTAATTAGTGAATGATTAAGAGGTAATTAAGGTTTACTAATCATGATTAATTAAGTTAATCTTGAAGATTATATTAGTAATAATCTAGATTAATTAATTTAAGTATGTATGATTAAAAGATGATAATTAACTTATTTTTACAAATATAAGCAAAAGTAAGGGCAAATATGAATTTTAACATGGACAAATTGGATAATAATAAGGTAATTTTACCCTAAGAACTCCCTAGAAAAGCTGAGAAACCCACGAATTCTTCATCTCACTTCCTCATTCTCTCTGGTTTTGGAAGATTAAGTGAGGTTCTTTTGTTGGATTAAAGGTTTGGTGAAGAGTTTTTATGTTTAAAGCAAGTTTAGTTCACTCTACAAGGAAATATGAGTAAAGAAGAGGAAACAAACGACTCAAGGGTTTCGATTTCGATCTTCCCTATTCTGAGGTATCAATTCTAACCCTAACAACATGTTTAAATTTATGAATTGATTCGGAATGGTTAATTAAGCATGTTGGTGATGTTTATAATCAAGATTATGCAAAAAAATTTGAGAAAATCAGGCAGTTTTAAGGTTTGTAATTTTACTGGAAGTTCAAGTTTTCAAATGACTCTAAACGCATTTGATGATTTGAAATAGACATTTTAAGGAGAATAATGACACGTGAATCACCTCAATCCAAGAAGTATAACATAAGTTATGCCCTGTTGAAGTTTATGTTATACAACAGTTACTCGAAAATAATGTATTCTAGAAAGTTTTTTAATTAGGCATATAACGTTTGTTTAGATGCTTCAAATTACTTTGATGTCTTCTGATGAATTGGAGTAGACATCTCAAGAAACATTCAGACACCTAAATCGCATTATTTGGATTAGTCTAGCTAAAGTTACAATCGATTGAAGATCATGTTATACCAAAGCGTTACTTTAAAATTAATGAATTATGTGACTTGTGTTTTAGGTTTTCAAGTGCAGCAACATATTGATCAAGTTTTTCAATAAGGCTAAGGATGTAAGGTAAGTTAATGTTGCATGTGATTGGCCCTAAAGGGGACTACATTACAAAGATTAGGATTTTATGATTTTGCAATATTTTGGATTGTTTGGGGTGTAATACACAATACAACGACCTCGATTTATTTGAGGATATGTTTGTGTGCCTTGTTTGATGATTGATTGATTTTTGGTGTTAGAATAAAGATACATGTTTAGAATGCTTGCAATGTTCATGCATTTTAATTGTTCATGCATCAAGGTTTTAAGAAAAATACGAAAATTATTTGCATGCATGATTTTCATGATAATATGCAATGGTCGTTGAGGGAGGAGCTGGAGTTAGACTGCCTCGAGAAAGGCCAAATGGTGTCTACTCTCTCTCGTGGTACCTTCAATGATCATAACAATGAAAGAGTGAAATGAACAAAATGTACGTAAATAGTTATATGTTGGGCGGGGTTTGAGTTTGGCTGTCCCAAGAGGTTGGACCAAATGGTGTCTACTCTCTCCTAGACGGTATTACCCACATTAACTGGACTGTTAAGTGAAAGAAAAGAAATAAAATGAACGATACCGAAATTGCATTGTTTTTATAAAGCAGCGTATGCATAAAGGTCTCATAAATGTTTTATTATTATGGATTAACTTACTGAGC